>JAIUZE010018338.1:0-17496 GCA_022085475.1 Heliosperma pusillum
TTCTAGTGAGTAGGAAAATGCAAACATCCAAAAATGAACTAAAAGTAAACACGCCATTGGGAATGACAAATTTTCTTAAAGAGACACGCTATTTTCATTGGCGTGTCTGTCAACAGTACAATTTTTTTTTATATAAAAAAAAACTTATAGACACGCCATTCTCAATGGCGTATTTGTTCCGTGTTTCAGGTTTTCAAAACCCGAGCCTACGTGGACACCATTTTGATAAATAGTTTTAAAGCTGACCCAAAACGACAAATATTTATTTTTTTAGCATTATTTTAAAAATATTTTCAGCTATTTCTAGAATATTTAATAAAGATTATAATATTTTTATTCAATTTAATAAAAAATAAAGTCAGTATCTAAAAAAGTAATTACGGTTTAAAATAACCAAAGTTTAACAAAGGTGCTCAATGTTTAGTTGATAATCGTACCGTCTATAACATGTACCAAAATCAATGTCATTTGAAGGTCAAAGGAGGAATACAGGGTACATTAAGTAGGCTGCATGAGTTCATGAAGAGTTAAGAACTCAACTCTTAAGTAGTTTTAAGTTTTCACCAATTTTTTTTTTTCAATTCAAATGAGTGAACAATCTCGCGGAGGAGAATCAAACCCCCAACTTGATAACTCTCTCCCTCTCTTTCTCTCACAGGTACCACACTAAAT
This sequence comes from Heliosperma pusillum, assembly GCA_022085475.1. Classification (NCBI taxonomy): domain Eukaryota; kingdom Viridiplantae; phylum Streptophyta; class Magnoliopsida; order Caryophyllales; family Caryophyllaceae; genus Heliosperma; species Heliosperma pusillum. The sequence goes on from JAIUZE010018338.1 coordinate 673, forward strand.
TGATAACTAATAGAGTATTCCTACCACTAAATTTTAATTATAAATTAAAATGGTCAAAAATGCAATAGGGTTACCCGAATGTAGAGCTAACAAACAATGACACGACACGAATCCGGCACGAAATTAACGGGTTTGGGTTGAGGTTGAATGACTCATTTATATATGTGGGTCGACACAAGCTTTAACTAGGCCGGATTTGGGTTAGGTCTCAAAACACAAATCCGACATGAATAACTCATTTACTAAAATATTCTCAATTTGTATTGATCTTTACATCAAAAAAAATTATGTAGACTGTCCAAATATTGCCATGATACGAAACACGAACTCGACTCGAAATTAACGGGTTAAGATTGCGGCTTGATGACATTTATGTAAGTGGGACTTTGGGTCGACACGAACACGACAAGATATTTAATTGGGTCGGGTTAAGGTTAAGGGTTCATAATCCATTTAACATGTGACATGAATACAAACCCGACACAACACAATCTGTTTGCCAGGTCTACCCTGTTATTCGTAAAATGATGTAACGAGAGATAAAAGTTCAGAAATACCGAAGGAAGTAGTGACGTGGAAAAGAGCCACTGCCTTGAAAACTTATTCCCGTACGACCGTGATGGCGATCGGATAATGACCGATAGTTCCGCAAGGATTGCACTACTGTAGCCTTTCAGACTCGCCCACTCGAGACTGATAGCCCTGGAACGATTTTATTACTTTAGCCAGAAAAGTATGGAGACAGAAGAAGAAGGGGGAATGTAAACATAAATTATAGGATCTTGATTAAAGCAATAATTACTGAAAGGTACTTACGTGATGCAGCCATTAGATCTGATAATAAAGTCACTTGAGAAAGATAAAAGATAGATCCCCTCTCCAAAACAACGTTGTTTGGAACCCAACGAAAACAAGGGTCCACTTCAAACGGTCATAACTAGAGTTCTAGACATGCAAATGCAGAAATTTTAAATGGAGGTGATAGCTTATCCTCTTACGGTTCCAACGGGATGACACAAGCTTAAAACAAGCAAGTAACGAAGGAGATATGATCATTTTACGAAAAGGGGTTAGTGTAGGAAAACTGCAGTCGGCCGCGCCTAACGCAGCCTGCGTCACCACGACGCAGCCTGGGTCCTACGACGCAGCCTGCGTCCCACACGGGATTCAGGAACGATCAAAACCAACATGTTATCAACAACCAAAAATCCTCATTTATCATAACAAACCATCAATTTACATATCAATTAACCACTAACAACAACCAACAACAACAACACAAGTCCTAAGCATACTAACCATAATCTAAATACGATTACTAGCCTAGAAAACACATAAAACACGTAAATGATATCGAGTAACCCTTCACCGTTACCTTTTCGCGTCTTTAAACGGTTTCTAGACCTTCCTAGTCTCCTCCTACATACAATTAGATAATAAAAGATGAATATCATTCACCTTGAGAAAGACGAATAATTTAAAAAGCGAGAAAGACGGTAATTTTATTACCAATACGGATAGAGGAAGCTAAGAGGGGAAGAATAAGACGAACCGAGATGAATTTGAGCAAGAAATGAAAGCGTAGCGATGATTCGAAGATGGATCAAATATGGAGGCTAGGGATTTGGGGTTTACTTAGTGATGAAGTAAGAAGAAGATTGAATAAGGGTGTTAGGGTTGTGAGGGAGTATATGAAGAGTAAGTGGAAAAGTCAAGGAAAAAGTCAATAAAGTCAAAGACGGCTCAAGACGGGTTTTTCTTGAAATCTCGCGGAAATTCCAAATACAAACTCGGAAATTGTAAATTCGACTCGGAAAATTAAATTCTAAATTAAAATTAAATTTCGCTGAAAAGTATCCGTAAAATATTTTTACTAGAAAAATAGGGTACATTTACGGGTGTTACAATCACCCCACCTTTTAAAAAGTTTCGTCCTCGAAACTTGAGAGTAGAAAACAAAAGTATTAAGGACAAGAATCGGTTTACAAAATCAACACGAAAGCTTTTACAAGGGAAAACATTTATGAAATGATGTTCTTCTCGAAACGGTTTAAGGAAATTTTTCATAAGTGCGAAACTTACTTACGGATCTCAAGAGTGCCCGTCGCGAACGAGAACTCAAATTATCCAAATCAAATTAAAGTTGAAATAGTGAAATCGAAATTCAAAACAAACGTTAGTAAGTGCAGGACTAGTCACCAGACGTCTCCAATAACAAGTCCAAACATCCAACCAAAAGCAAAATCCAGGTATAAAAGCAAAAGAAATCTATTTTCTCCAAAAAGAGGGTACACAATCCATCTTTAGACTTCTTTGAAAAGTTAAATTAGTAATACAATATGGAAATTCGAAGGTTTTCTCAAAGATAAAATCAAAATAAGAACACATTACACGTACATAGAGCGACTCGAGCATCACAAACACAATTCAGTGTATGAAAATGTATACAAAACACGCAAAAACAAAACAAATCGAATTCTTAGGGATAGAAAGATGTCAATAAAATTGGCAGGAAGATCTACAAGAATTCGATAGTACTAACTCTACTAATACTCAAATCCTCAAGAGGATGTAATTTACCCAAGTTACACCTCAACATTTTCAATCATTAGATTTCTACTGAAATATTCCATAATCACGAGACCTCAAGTCATCAACATAACCATTCAAACCTAATTAGCATCGTCTAGGGTCCATAGATTGCAATCTGCAGAGGAGGTCCTTTAACGTACTATAAAATCCTTAGATTCATCAAACTCTATCTGAGACCACTAACCAAAGAAATCTCATCTTAAGTCTCACGACAACGGAAAATCCACAATCCATTATCGGTTATAAGGATTCTTTAATACGCCATAACATCCGTAATTCGATCATTACTATGCTCGAAGCCTCAAATATAAATAGTCACATTAGAAAACTATGGTGGTTACTAATCCTCAAGATAAATGGGTTCACCATTCTAACTCTATATTCCATAACAACTGAGCACTCACTATCCAATGCTTGCAACGAACATTTCTTAATCTCAAACTATGATTCCTTAAGAATAAAAGAGAATTACTAATTCCAAACCGCAAATGGCCAATCACTTGGCAATCAGACCACCATTCAAATCATATAGCTCATCTAAAACTCAATATGAATCGATTTTCATTTACGACAATACTCCTCAAACCTTGGGTACCGGCTTAATTATCCTAAAGCAAAGTCTCTTTTGGAATCCACCAATTAGAGACATCTAATTCCCAAATGATATCTCAAGCAACCGATATAATACTCAACAACAACGAATATCATCTCGCTCAACTTGATTCCCAAAATAGCACTACACTAGCAAGCTCAATAAATGAAGCCACCAAGAGAGTACAAAACCACCAACAGATTCATCCTAAGGTTTAAATCCCAATCCTATTCATGATCAAAATCAACAAGAAGCTAGCTAACAACCTAATCATCTCACCAGAGGCAAGACAATGACACCATGACATTGGAAACGATAGGAGATTTCGAGGGAAACACGAACGCGATAAGATCGGACGAAAATTAGAAGAACGCTAGAGGCAGGGAGCCAAAAGCTAGATATTGGATAGATATAGCTATGAAGATAGCCAAGCAAAGGAAAAGATAAGAGAAAACATTTTCCTAGGAATCGGGCTTAGTAGGAACTTGCATGAAAGGAAATGGAAAGGGATAATGGCACGAGAAAAAGGTTTAAGGTTTAATCCACAAAATTCCCTTTTCAAACTCAGGGCGATAGCAAAGCAACTCATCCCGATAACAAAGGTCTCACACAAGGGACCATCGTACCACAAATCATCAAAGTAAGGTATTTCCATCCCTTCATATAACACGGATTCCCAATTGCGGAATTGCAACTCAAGCATAGTAACATTCCTTTAGCTCAAATATTCAACACAACCTCAAAGGTTTCAAAAACAAAAAGACTAACAAGGAATTCTTCATACCAATCTCTTTTCAACTCCTATGGCCAACAAGGTAAAACACCATACAAAACATCATCATCAACATCCTAAGGCATCACCGTCATAGCTCATCTAATTAGATTCCACTGATGCCATAATCCTTAAGTAACATGGTTTAGTCTATCATAACGACTTACTACCTCAACCAAGTCTCCGATACCATGATATAAGATCATATTTCTAAATCCAAGAATTATAGCCAAGTACTTTTCCACCAAGCGTATACTCTAACACATAAACTAGAATCCACAAGAAGTCACTTAGTCTCAAAAGCATTTTACAACTCAAGGCATCATTCAAACACCTAAATTCAAAAGATTAAATCGCTAATGGGTTAAGAAGTCTTAGCCCACTCATTCAACCTTACACCATCAAATATCATGAACTATCCACACATTAGTCATGACAAGCATCAAGCATTAAAATCATCAAACTTATCTTACAACATTTCCTTAGAGTTACAACCAATCATCAATATAGGGTGAATTTAGATCTGCACCATTTTTCTCAAATCACAAAATTCATTCTAACAAACACTAATATTCCACAAAATTCAAAGTTCTTCCGACCAAGTACAATATGCCACAAACAAAAGGGTAAGGTGTCCACAAAAGGTCACATAAAGAAGTTGATGGTACAAATGGTAAGATGGAGGAAACTATCAAGAATAATTTCCAAGAGGCAAACAAGTTGGAAGAGAAAGAAGCACTCAGATAGAAGGAAGAGACCATGATAAATTAAGGACGAGAGAAAACATCGATAAGGAAGAAATACACTTCAATTAGGCTTGTCAATCTTCAATCTTCGGTAGCGGATACTTCTTCTAGGTAACACATGATCCACCTTAAGACGGTAGATACAAACAAACATAACATCATTCAACACAATCAACAAACAAGTGAGAACCTAACAAACATCAAGTACACCAAAGACTACCAACTTAGGTCCTTAAGTCTAGCCATCTCTCATTTATTATTTCAAGGTCAAGTAGTTTAAGTTTAGGGTTCACGTGTGTGCGTCGGGAGCGATAAAGCTCAAATACCAACTATGACAACCCTCGCGAATGCGAAAATAAAAACATAACAAGCATGTGAATTATAAAGCAGAAAATACGGTGTTTTTAAAACTTTTTACATGCAAGAAAGAAATACGAGGAATGTCAATAATTACAAACCAAATATAAAATACTACAAGAGACGTAGTCTCTCAAAATGTTATCCATGTCAAAGTGATTGGCAAACTAGCTAAATAACGTCTAGAGGTGATTCATCCAGGGGCAACGCCCGCTAGCTCACACCCGAACCCAAAATACCACAAGCAAAAAGCCATCCAATCAAGCAACCTGTTCATCCATGAAAAACATGAACGCCACAGTCAGTGGGGAGTAACTCCGGGTTCTCCCATCCATATCACCTTTAAAACTTACATAGAAGGATATACAAATTAAAATCCTCATATATTGAAATTTTTTAATTTGAATACAATAAGAATAGGATAGGCAATTCATATATAAGTAAGAGCCAAAAAAAAATATGAAGTAGCAATCCGAAATCCATCATGTTATTCAAATACTCGGGGAAGACACTCTTAGGCAACCGAATACGCTCACTAGGGCTTGCATCTCACCGTTAGCGGTATAAGTTTGATAAGATTGAGACTCGACAACAAACCATGCCAAGTCATGCGATGATCAATCATATAATCATTCATCCACTCATAACGACACAATGGGACGACATCTCTCACGGTACAATGAAAACGCACTAGCATCGTGTTACATTCAAGTATATTAAAAGGCATCCCGAAAAGACGTTTTTCCCTGAACGCATACACGATCATTCATTTCGTATAGGTAGACTAATTTCCTCCTGGTAGGACGACTATAATAATACGGTCCTAGTCTAAACCTGGCCAGACTCTCGGAATAAATCATGTTCCGATTCGACACGCGATGACATTTCGCATCCAAGACTCGGTCTTACAAAAATAAACGCCGAGTACCCCAAATTCGGTAGATCAATTCACGACAGAGGCGGAAAAGAGCTCAAGCCTCATAACAAGCGGTACGCTACATGCAAATACACCACCTCGCAAGTATACAACATTTGACGGCCGGGTCGATCAATGCAAAGCGTTCGCCTCCCAACATTGTCGTCATATGCCCACTAACACATGCAATTAAGCAGTAAGGATACACTCTCTGTTCCGACATTCCAGCCTTACGAACGTGGAGGTAGCCAAGGGAATGAGAGTACAAAGCACATACCAAAATAGTGCTCAAACCGTAACATTTGTAAAAACGACTCAAAGTAGGACATACCACAAACCGTCACAAAACATGTGAATAGGGAATCATATAAGTTTAAATATGATAAACATGAGTCAATACATGATACATAAGCATTAGAACAAGTTTATGAAGCATAATAAATAAAAACATAGATCACCTCTCCAAAACAACGTTGTTTGGAACCCAACGAAAACAAGGGTCCACTTCAAACAGTGATAACTATAGTTCTAGACATGCAAATGCAGAAATTTTAAATGGAGGTGATAGCTTATCCTCTTACGGTTCCAACGGGATGTCACAAGCTCAAAACAAGCAAGTAACGAAGGAGATATGATTATTTTACGAAAAGGGGTCAGTGTAGGAAAACTGCAGTCGGCCGCGCCTAACGCAGCCTGCGTCACCACGACGCAGCCTGCGTCACCACGACGCAGCCTGCATCCTACGACGCAGCCTACGTCCCATACGAGATTCAGGAACGATCAAAACCAACATGTTATCAACAACCAAAAATCCTCATTTATCATAACAAACCATCAATTCACATATCAATTAACCACTAACAACAACCAACAACAACAACACAAGTCCTAAGCATACTAACCATAATCTAAATACGATTACTAGCCTAGAAAACACATAAAACACGTAAATGATATCGAGTAACCCTTCACCGTTACCTTTTCGCATCTTTAAACGGTTTCTAAACCTTCCTAGTCTCCACCTACATACAATTAGATAATAAAAGTGAATATCATTCACCTTGATAAAGAGGGATAATTTAAAAAGCGAGAAAGACGGTAATTTTATTACCAATACGGATAGAGGAAGCTAAGAGGGGAAGAATAAGACGAACCTAGATGAATTTGAGCAAGAAATGAAAGCGTAGCGATGATTCGAAGATGGATCAAATATGGAGGCTAGGGATTTGGGGTTTACTTAGTGATGAAGTAAGAAGAAGATTGAATGAGGGTGTTAGGGTTGTCAAGGTGTATATGAAGAGTAAGTGGAAAAGTCAAGGAAAAAGTCAATAAAGTCAAAGGCGGCTCAAGACGGGATTTTCTTGAAATCTCGCGGAAATTCCAAATACGAACTCGGAAATTCTAAATTCGACTCGGAAAATTAAATTCTAAATTAAAATGAAATTTCGCTGAAAAGTATCCGTAAAATATTTTTACTAGAAAAATAGGGTACATTTGCGGGTGTTACAGGAAATCTTTAGTTTGACGTAATAGTCCCAAATCACTGCTTGCTATAAGTATGTCATCGACATATAGGACCAAAAATGCAAACTTACTCCCACTGATCTTCAGGTATATACACTGATCAACAGTGTTTTCTTGAAACCCAAAGGAGGTAATGGTATTATGGAACTTAATATAGCATTGTCGAGAAGCTTGCTTAAGTCCATAAATGGACTTCTTTAATATACAGACCTTGTCCTCTTTACCATAAAAAATGAAGCCTTCAGGCTGAGCCATGTAGACTTCTTCTTCCAAACTCCCATTCAAGAATGCCGTTTTCACATCCATTTGATGTAGCTCTAAATCAAAATGAGCTACAAAAGCTAAAATGATCCGTAATGAATCCTTCTTAGAAACTGGAGAGAAGGTTTCATTATAATCAATGCCTTCTTTCTGATTAAAGCCTTTAGCTACCAGTCTGGCTTTATGTCGTTCAATATTACCCGAGGAGTCGCGCTTGGTCTTAAAGACCCACTTGCAGCCGACAGCCTTATGACCTACTGGTAAATTGACCAACTCCCAGACCTCATTCTTAGTCATAGACTCCATCTCTTCTTTCATGGCATTAATCCATTTATCAGAATCATTACAATTCATAGCTTGTGAAAACGTAACCGGATCATTATCAATACTAATGTCAAATTCACATTGTTGTAGATATACAAAGTCATCTGAAGTAGTTGACTTTCTAGGTCTTGTGAACCTTCTTAATACTATTTCATTGGCTGTATCAACAACTTCAGTGGCAATGTTATCATTCGGGAGTGGAGGGTCATTAACGTTAGGTTCCACAATATTGACTGGCTCAACATTATCATTATGTGGAACTTCATCAATTGAAATTGGGGGCAAGGAAGCTGGAATTGCCACCCTAACTTCATTGACTATGACATCCCTTACTTGATCACTCCCACTAACTTCGCCATTCTCAAGGAATTTGGCATTTCCGATTTCCACAAGTCTTGTTCTGTGTGTAGGACAGTAAAACCTATACCCTTTAGACTTTTCTGGATAGCCGATAAAGAACCTACTAATGGTTCTTTGATCGAGTATCCTTTCATGTGGATTATAAATGCGTGCCTCTGCTGGGCATCCCCATACATGAAAATGTTGGAGACTCGGTTTCCACCCTTTCCACAGTTCAAATGGTGTCTTTGAAACTGCCTTACTGGGAACCCGGTTTCCAACATACACAGCAGTCATAAGGGCATGCATCCACAACTTTATGGGTAAGTTGGTATTACTCATCATTGTCCTCACAGCCTCTAATAGGGTTCGATTATGTCTCTCAGCTACACCATTCAGCCATGGAGAACCAGGATTTGTGTATTGAGGGACAATACCCAAACTTTCAAGGAGTTTTGCAAAGGGACCAGGATGTTGTCCTGATTCCTCATATTTGCCATAATATTCACCACCTCTATCTGACCTTATGATTTTCACTTTCTTTCCCAATTGCCTTTCAACCTCCTTAATGTAAACCTCTAAAGCGTTTACTGATTGAGATTTTTTTTTCATGCAAAAGGTAAAGATAACAATAACGTGAATAATCATCGATAAAGGTGATGAAACATTTCTCTCCGCTCATGGAGGGAACATCAAATGGACCACAAATGTCTGTATGTATAATTTCTAATAAAGCAGTGCTTCTTGTGGACCCTTTCTTGGTATGTTTGGTTTGCGTACCTTTAATGCATTCCATACACGTCCCAAAATCCGTAAAATCAAGAGAAGGTAACATATTGTTTTTAACCAATATGTTCATTCTTTCTCTTGAAATATGGGCCAAACGTTTATGCCACAAGAAGGAGAAACTTTCATTAGAGCCTGTATCTAGCCACCATGTATTAGAAGGAATTTCAACATAATTTGATTCGAAACATACTAAAGCCAAAGGCTTACCCTTCTTTTCGAACCAATTCTTACGCTTTATGCAGTCTTGCTGAAAGTGCCCAGGATTTCTTACAAAAAGAACAACTTTCCTGCTTCTTAATTTCCTTCTTTATGCCACATGCAGACGGCTTATCAGAACGGCTTGACTTAATGCCCTTTCTGTTTCTAAACTTACCTTTAGATTTCCCGCTTACATGATGCACATGAAGTGCCTGGGGCAAACCACCATTCTTACTTCAGGCATCAGCCTCATCTTTCTGTTTGATTCTTGCTGTTTCCTGAACCAGTTTATTGGTCAATTCATTAACACTCCAAATTTCTTTAACGGTGTTGTAATGAAGGTGAAAAGCATCAAACTTATCTGGCAGAGAGTTGATTATAAACTGGGCAAGGAACGGATCCTCAACTTTCATGCCCAGTTTTCCCAACTTAGCTGCCAGATTCGTCATATGCAGCAGATGTTGATGCATGGTGGTCACATTCTCATTATACTTAGTAGTGGTAAGTTCAGACATAAGTCTTCCAGCTACCGTTTTATCGGTAGTCTGAAAGCGTTCCTTAATGATTTCCATGTACTTACTGGCTGTAGTACAGCCTGTCTCCGAAATGGAGGACTAAATGTTTGGTGCAGTGGTAAGTCGTAAGAACTTTAAGCAAAGACTGTCATGTTATTGAGAGAGCTTTGCAACGGTACTGCATTATGAACAATGCTCAGAACATTAGGCTTTGAGTTTATCACAAAATAGCAATTATGACTAAGACTTGAGACTTAAACGAGTAACTTATAAACATTCATTAAGCAAGTGCAGTATCTGTGGACAACCTACGCATGCTTAATTACATAATCAAGTATACTCTCTTTAATGAGTGTTTCACTTTAATGTCAGGTTACCTGTGGGTAAAACCTTAATACAAGTTATTTCGGCCCATTAGATGCTTAGTCGGATATTCACTGCATAATTTGAGTCCACTGTGGTGAACATCAACATAATGTGAATGCCCAATTTAATTACATTATGAGATCTGATCGCTTACGAGATGAAGTCACTGTGCTGAATTTCAATTCGTCATAATGCGAAGGTCTCCTTTAATCGATGCATAAGATATAATTAATCTTTAATAAGATTGTATGCTTAGTCGGATATTCACTGCATAATTTGAGTCCACTGTGGTGAACATCAACATAATGTGAATGCCCAATTACATTATGAGATCTGATTGCGTACGAGATGGAATCACTGTGGTGAATTTCAACTCGTCATAATGCGAAGGTCTCCTTTAATCGATACATAAGATATAATTAATCTGCAATAAGAATGTATGCTTAGTCGGATATTCACTGCATAATTTGAGTCCACTGTGGTGAACATCAACATAATGTGAATGCCCAATTACATTATGAGATCTGATCGCGTACGAGATGAAATCACTGTGGTGAATTTCAACTCGTCATAATGCGAAGGTCTCCTTTAAGCGTAATAATTTAATATTATACGAGCATACAACGAAAACAAACATTAAACATCGAAACTGACCTCGACCGAGTAAGACAACAGCTCGATCGAGTAGAAAATAAACAAAAACATCTCGATCGAGAAAAGCTTTAGCTCGATCGAGAACAAGGCAAAACGATACCACTCGATCGAGTAATTCAACAGCTCGATCGAGTAACAAGGCAAACAGAAACACTCGATCGAGTAAATCATCAGCTCGATCGAGCAACAGCAGAACAGAACCACTCGATCGAGTAATCATCAGCTTGATCGAGCAATAGCAGAACAAAGAGGCCTCGATCGAGTAAAGCGTTAGCTCGATCGAGCAACAACATGAATAAACCATCTCGATCGAGTGAAGCATTAGCTCGATCGAGTATGGTACAGATCATATGACATTCATACGCATAATGATCATAATAAATCATACAAATCGAATTAGGGCAGTGCGAAACATCATCATAAATCATATAATAATCATCATAAATCATATAAACGAAATAATTCGATTAGGGCAGCGGAAACGATCATGATACAAGGATATGTTATCTATCATAAGGGTATACAATCAATTTTGAATGAGTATTACAACATCATGATTAAAGCATTAAATTCATTCATAAAAGCATAATCAAAACATTAATCAGAATTATAACTATAATCACAATCCTGCTCTAATACCACATGTAAACATAAATTATAGGATCTTGATTAAAGCAATAATTACTGAAAGGTACTTACGTGATGCAGCCATTAGGTCTGATAATAAAGTCACTTGAGAAAGATAAAAGATGAACCCTTAGCTTTGCCTTCTTCTGCCTTCCTTATTCTCTAATTCACTTTCTTTATGTGTGTGTTTATGAGGCAGAGAGAGCAGATAATAATTCTTACAGGGAAGAGAGTAGTTATGTTGTGTGTTTATGAGGCAGAGAGAGCAGATATTTATAGCAAAATAAGAGATGTTACAGGAGGCAGAAACTGCTCCTGAAACTCAGCCAACAACTCGATAAAGTGGGAGTGAGACTCTCTCCCACTAACAGTTATGTTGACTGACTCTGTCAACATAAAACGAATGAAGCTGGACAACACAAGAACTCGGACGCTGCCCAAAAAGGTAGGCATAGCCCGCCACAGGCGATTGCCAAATCCCGGATCCGGGCCGGCCTCAAGCAGGGGCACGTGCGCGTGTGCGAGCTGAATTAACCACCTCGCAGAGTTTTCACAAAAGACCCTCTTAACCTACCAGTGATAGCGTAAGATGTGAAGGGATAAATAAACCCACACAACTTACACTTCACCACCAATATAAAACAATAAGAAAGAAATTTTTTGCTCAAAGCCCCTTTATTTCCAACATACCCGAATGGTTGCAGTGCTCTATTGCTTTGCTTTCTTTTCTGGTTAATAGTGTTGGGTGTTCCACGAAACAAAGACTAGTCTAAAAGCAAAAGATTAAAGGTTGAGGCTCAAAGATAGCCAATTTTGTGGCAAAAGTGAGACAAAAGCACAGCTCCCGTGCAATCTTGATGATTGGCATTCAAAGGATTCATGCGATTACAAATCAATTCCCTGATTCCACAAAAAAAATTTAACCCAATCCTAATGTGGCTCTCCTTACTATGGTGGTATGTACGGACTACTACATTTATTGAATGGAGTTAGTATAATATTTCTTCAGTAAGTCTTGCTTAAGACGAGTCGGATCATGCGACGGGTATTTTGTGAGAGGAAATGGGTAGAGGGCACAAGGTGGGCACCCCCCATGTGCTTCTCCACTCACCCTTGATGGGTATTTTGTGAGAGAATATTGTATCCGTCTTAAGGTTAAGACGGATACCCCCGTCTTAAATAAGAATTTGTGATATTTCTTAGTTATATTTGGATTTTGGCTAATTCCCATACTACTATAAACGATTAATTCAAGCTCTAATTTTTCTGTCTAAAACATAAAGTCAATAATCGGACTGACCTTTATCTTTGTAGTCTAAAATATATTAGATAGAAATGGGCTTAATCCTTTAAATTGAAATATCTGTAAAATATTAGTAGTTTATAATTTACATAGATTTACCTCATATCTTTTGATTAAAAAAAAAACTTTTTATTTTTTATAAAAGTTTTATGAAGAAATATTTATTCATTTTTTATGAAGAGTTGTAGCAAAAAAATACGACTAATTATTAGTAAAAAAATTTATACACCAATATCATCTGTTTCATGGGAAAAAACAAACTCTTTCCTTAAATTACTCATTTACATAACTTTTTATGACTTTAATTTTGTTTTATCAAATATGAGTTATCAAGTTAAACACTGTTTCTCTAATAATAATATAATGATAGTAAAAACTTATATACACCGTGCATTCATTCCACGAGGTCTATAAAAGTTCTTTTTAAGTAAATTTTTTAGTAACGTGTACTAATTTTGTGTAGCGATCTTTGCAAGGCTCTCCCTCCTTCCAATACAATCATTTTTATACATTTGTGAAATACATATGAGTTCCTCACAAAAAAAAAATATATGGGCAAATGAGGCGTGGGAATTATATTGGAATTAGGAATGCGATAACTTTTAGAGGTTTTGACCCCTAAATGCGCAAACATAAGGCAAATTATGTCAACAACGTTGAGATAAGCTTTCCTCCCTAGTCTTGATGAGAATGGATCGAACTCGGGAACTGTAAATTTTTCGAGTCCATAATGAACCAAGGAAGCTTGATTTTAAGAATTAATCGAGCAACAGGCTAGATTTGTCGCCAATTATTCGTGAAACATACTCTATCGACAAAGAGAAGAGTTTTATTTCGTTAGTTACCCCTATAAAACACTTAATGATGCTTGTTTTTTAGACTAAGTATAAGCTAATTTTCATAATTTATTAGGTTATAATTTTTACTATCCTAAAACTGTATAACAACGTTATTCATTCAAGAATGTATTCTCCTCTTCCCTTCTTGATTAATTGCTTTATGTTTATTTGTTTATATTGCGTCTTAATAATGAATTCATTCATTCATTATGGTTGTCGTAAGCATAAATCCAACTATGGGTAAGTATATTAACAAAAAATTCTATTGGTACCCATGTGGTTTGAACTTTTTCCCGTGGTGCCCGAAAATTTAAGATTGCGTACATAGTACCCCTCAAGAGAATGAGTATACCTAATCCGGCAAGGGCAGCTAACGGAAAGGTTGTCACATAAACGGAAAGGATGCAAAATTTTATGGTTGGGTCGATCAACGCATTGCGTTCGCCTCCCAACAACATCGTCATATCCTCACTAACATACAATGGATATACCTCTATCGCTCCGACACAAGGTCTAACGAGTATAAGGGTACAAACGGAAAATGAGAGTTCAATAACATCCAACAACCAGGGTTGAGGGCCAAACCACATTTTTCACAAAATATTCAGGAGGCTCCCAACCGCTCCGCCGGTCGGCCGGATAACTTCCTTGGCCAAAATTCGTCAAAAGGCAAATTCCAATATACAGGGACCTCCAAGTCGTCGGCTAACCGGCTGCCGGTCGGCCGGCTGTGGGTCATTACTCCGAAAACTACACTAAAGTCCATCTTTACTCTATACAAACTCTAACCCATTTACCATCATCTACATAAACTAACATTAATCAACATTCCACTTAACATATGGGCATCAACTAACCAACATACCTAAATTAAATCGTCATAAGTGTCTTTAAGGTATTTTCATACAATTAAGAGGGGGATTAGTATAACAAACACTAATTTTCACCAGTAGATGATATATGAACATAATTCAACATTTTCAACATATGAGAACATCAATTCATACCAATAGTTCATAAAGAGTTCGTCTTTCTCATAAATACTACTCTACAACACATACAAAACACATAAAAATGTGATATTGAGTAACCCGTCAACACTACCTTGATTTTTCACTCTTCTAATTCTTCTTCATTTAAAAAGTAATCTTTATCTCGGTCTTGAAGATTTCCTCCTACAGTTTCATCACAAAAAGATGAGTAAAATCTCACCTTGGAAAAAGTTGAGAAAAAGAGATCGGAGAAATCTTGCATCTTTCTTACCTTGTAAGATATATCACAAGAAGAGGGGAAGAACTAGCTAAAAATCAAACAAGTGAGAGATGAGGAAGTTCTGTGAGTTTGAAGTTTGAAAGCTTGAGGTGTAAAAATGGTGGTTTTAGGGTTTTGGAGAGAGATGAGAGAGATGAATAGTGATGAAATGTGATGGTGGGTTATGAGGAAAATGTTGGAGCTAGTGTCCTCCACAGTTAGTGCAATAACATAAATAAATCTCTATAGGTTCACAGGGTATACTTTGTATAATAATCAGTTGATTAACGTTTATCAATAACGGTTGGCTTGCTAGATAAGTTTGACGTTATTGTCATACAGATGGCGGTGATCAACTGGTCCCTAAAAGTCACACCTATAGGATGTGTTTGAGAGATGTGATTATTTGAGAAAATAATCATATTGATGCCCTATTATATGACTAAAAGGTTAGTCAGTGTATTTGACTAAAAAGTTAGTCAATGTGATGATGAGACGATTATTTAATAACGATTAAATAATATAAGCTGAGACGAATTAAAAGTAATTTGTAATTAAATATAAACTGTTGTATTTAATCAGCATATATATAATGTAAGCTTATGCGAATTAAAATGTTAATTCGTAATTGAATATAAAATGTTTGTGACACCCTCAAATTGCGGAAAGAAAAAAATTATTTTAAATACATAAGAGATACGAATACAATACGAAGGTGTCATTACATAATAAAAAGGTTCGTTACAATACGGAATAAAATTCTACAAAAGGAATATACAAGACGGGAGACATATCTCCCGTATAAATACGGAAATAAAAGTGTATATAATAATATACAAACTATGAACCGAATATAGGTCCAAGGTAAATACTTCGCTCGCTAGCTCGTCATGTACCCCAAAATATGCATCACCACCTGTTCGACCGCATTAAATATAAACACGGAAGCCACAGTCAG
This sequence comes from Heliosperma pusillum, assembly GCA_022085475.1. Lineage (NCBI taxonomy): Eukaryota > Viridiplantae > Streptophyta > Magnoliopsida > Caryophyllales > Caryophyllaceae > Heliosperma > Heliosperma pusillum. The sequence goes on from JAIUZE010018338.1 coordinate 16,596, forward strand.
CGGGGAGTAACTCCGAGTTCTCCCAGCCACGAAATGTCGAGTTTAATTAAACATGAATAACATAAAAGCAATGTATATGGAAAATACAAAACTTAACATATATGATATGATTTTCATGTTATTGAAACAGTTAAACTAACATATAACCTATCATATGGAAAGCTATCATGTGAATTCGGTAATAAAATAGGAACCCGGAGGTAGGGAAGCTGGAGGCGTGGCTCAGCGGTTAACATGTAAATGCCCTGATACACTCAAACCCTAATCACCACGTAAATCATGGAATCAGGTAACAATCGGTAATTCCAAAACTCTATCAATCCTAGCCGGCTTGCATTCACATTCTCTAGAACTCATCGATATACAAAACATGAAAAGACCGATATTATATAAACAGGCATAAGTTCTTAGTACGCGATATAGTCTACTTCTGTAACTCGAGGCTATTTTATACCACAAGCGGTAGGAAACACATACTAGTCCTAGACTGATCAGATTCCTCGCGACAAACAAGCTATTCAGTTCCCCGTCCCAGGAACATAACCGTCTATGAGAAATCTACTAGGAGACCCCCTAAGCAGACTAAGCAATGGTGGATTACTGGCCCCTTAGTGGGGTGGTGACGCTCGGGGTGGGTTGTTGTCGGTCGGGCGGGTCGGGACCGAGGAGATAAGGGGTAGGGGGGGTGATTCTCGGGGGGGGGAAGAGAGGCGTACGAGTGGCAGGGGGAGGGGGAGGGATCATTTATATTTCGCTTTTCTTAGTACTTAAGCTGGCCCATTCCAAAGTGGAATAGGGAGCCATGCCCCGAACTGGATATAAACCCCAAGCCGAGAACAAAAGCTATCATCAGGTGAACATATACTGTAAAGACTAGTTACTTGCTATCAATGTCATGGTC
>JAIUZE010018340.1:0-30218 GCA_022085475.1 Heliosperma pusillum
TCCGACATTCCAGCCTTACGAACGTGGAGGTAGCCAAGGGAATGAGAGTACAAAGCACATAACAAAAATAGTGCTCAAACCGTAACTTTTGTAAAAACGACTCAAAGTGGGACATAGGGGTGCTAACGAGCCGAGCCGAGCACGAGCCCAGGGGTGCTCGGCTCGAGCTCGATAAGTGTGAAGGTGTGCTTGGCTCGAGCTCGAGCTCGTCGAGCTTTAATGGTGTAGGCTCGAGCTCGAGCTCGACATGATCACATGGGCTCGAGCTCGGCTCGTGGGCTCGTGTCAAGCTCGGCTCGTGGGCTCGTGTCAAGCTCGGCTCGTGGGCTCGTGTCAAGCTCGGCTCGTGGGCTCGTGTCAAGCTCGCCTCGTGGGCTCCTGTGGCTCGTGACAGGCTTAACTAGCAACTTGAGGACTTTGGTCTATTTATGTTCAGAAAAGTAAATCAACCATTAACGATTTTTACAAACCTCGTGCTATAATAAAAAAAAATATACGATAAACTAATTAAAAAAGCATCATAGTCTACTAAAAACAATAATACGATAAACTAATAGTTCGAGTACACAAATCCGTAATGTCTTTCTAAGTGATTTTGACCAAAAACAATAATTCACCACATAGTCTACTAAAAACGTATATAAAACTAAACGGATAATCCATAACAAAACCATTTATCGCCTCTTCAATCTCCTCATATCTTGCCTTAATCTTCTTTGAGCAATACGTCATCACCTCTTCGCTCGTGGGTCTTATCGCAACTCCTGTAACAAAATATACATGACTAAAAAATAATTTGAGTCAAAAAATAATTTGCTACTACAGAAAAATTTAACTAATATACGACCATGTCCTCCACTTATACTTACCTATGGAAGTGGGAGACGAATTTCCTTTGGTTGATCCTCGCTTTTGTTCTGGAAAAAAAAACATTCACAAATTAAATAATGACTTTATTAAAGTAAATGAAGGAAGTAAAAACTAGAATATAGTATTGTAATCACCTTATTCTTTCGTTTTAATCCATGTAATGATCGACACCAATCTCCCGTGCATAACAACATTTGTACTGCATCTGAAGTCAATGAAGCACGATAAGGATCAATAACTCTGCTACCAGCACTAAACGTTGCCTCGGAGGCAACAGTGGTAATTGGAACAGCTAAGATATCAGCTGCCAACTTGGATAATATACGAAACTTCATTGATTTATCTTTCCACCACTGCAAGGCATCAAAACACTCGTCCTCGTGAGGAACATAACACCCCTCGTCAAGATAATCATCAACTTCAGATTTCCTAGACTCAATTGTATCTTCACTTCTCACTACTCGTAAAAGTTCCGACAATCCTGGAGTGTTGCTCCTTACATTGATAGAAGAATTACCTCCGCCTTCATCACTATGCCCCTTAGGAGAATACATGGTAACATATTCTTTATATAGCTCATACAATATCTCTTTTACCTTATTAACATTACCTCGAGCTACATCAGATGGGAACATCTTTGGAAAAGTAATCTCCACAACCTTCATCTTCATTCGAGGATCCAACACGGCTCCAATAGCCATAAGCAAATTACATTGACCCCAATACTTATCAAACCTTTCTTTCATGTTCTTAATTAAGTTCTTAACAAATTCACCAGAAGAGTCGGAATGTGTATCCAACAACACTTTGATTCTATAAATTTCAGCCAAAAAGAGATTAGAAGTAGGGTATTCAGATCCGGATATAATATTCGTCGTATCATTAAACACTTCTAATATTTCAACCAATTTTTCAATTTTCACCCAATCTTCAGCACTAGGACAATAAGTATAATTATGATCTTCTTGAGCTAGCCTTGCAAACACCTTTTTGAACTTAATTGCACAAGCTAACATTTCATAAGTGGAATTCCAACGAGTCTTACATTCAAGAACCAATCTTCTTTCTTTAAGGTTGAATTGTTGTACAAGTTCAGTAAACTTTTTGAGTCGTAGATCACTTTGATTAATGTAATCAACACTCTCATGAACATTAGTGATGATAGTTTTCACTTGTTTGAGACCATGTTGTACCATAATGTTTAGAATATGTGCACAACAACGAACATGGAACAACTTACCATCACAAATCAACCTTTTAGTGAGAGAAAAAGTGTCCTTGAGAACTTGAATGCAAGTATCATTAGCTGAAGCATTATCAACTGAAATAGTGAAAACCTACAAAAAAAATTGATTAGTTTCTTAAGGTGTTTAAGTTATTTTCAAATTAGTAGGTACATGCTGACTAAAAAATACAATTATAAGAAAAACGGAACAATATAAGGGAAACAGTTACTTACTTTGTTCTCTATATCCCACTCCTTTAAGCATTTGAATATACAATTGGCTATGTCTCTTCCTTTTCGGGGTGGAGGTAAGTGGACAAAATTCAAGACCCTCTTTTGGAGCTTCCAGTCACAATCAACAAAATGACCCGTTAAAACCATATACTCAATTTTTTGAGGCTTTGATTTCCATAAATCCGTGGTCAGTGAAATTTTTTCAACACCTTTCAACATTGCTTTTAGCTTCTTTTTTTCACTCTCATACACTTTAAAAGAATCACTTCTTATGGTATGGCGAGACATACTTTTATATTGCGGAATACCTCGTTTCATCATCAAATTAAAACCCTCTTCCTCCACAATTCTAAAAGGATGCTCATGCATGAGTATCCAGTGTGCAATTCCCTCCCTCATCACTAACATGTCAAGTTGGCCATCATGTAAAGCACTAACAAAACTAGTACTCGCACCCGAATTAGACGGTAAAAAGTTAATAAGCTTTTGCCTCTTGGAAAACAATGTCTTCTTTGCACATTTATTTGAGTGCCTATTAAAATGAGTTGTTGCACCGGATTTCAAGTGAGATAAAGGTTTCGCGCAGTACTTACAATTAGATTTCCATGTCCTCTTAACCAGAAAGGGTTCTGAAAAGTCGTTCCACACTTCGGCTTTCCTTCCTCTTTTGAAAGGATGAGGAGGTGGGCTTTCCTCCGCAAGAACATCTTGGGTAGAATTAAGATTAGACTCTGGATGGTCTTCCGTTACTTGTGCCTCCATTTCTTCTTCAGTATCCATCTCATCATCAAGATTCACAAAATGTTCTTCCACTGTATTAATTGAAGGACAAGTGACTGGAGAAGTAGGCTCTAATGCATCTGTTAGACAAGTACAGAAGAAATAGACTAGTGTCATTGAAGAGAAATTGCACTGAAATCCAAGTGCAAGACAAGTAAACAATAATATAAAAACTTACCGGTCATGGTCGTTCCGATTTGATTCTCCGTCTCTCTTATTCTGTACACCAAACAAATGTTACCAATTATGAACTAGTGATTAAGAAACCATTACGGAATTCAGCAAGTCCTTCGTAGCAATTTTTAATTGTCTCTGTTATCTAGTATTCTCCATCATCTACCAAAAAAAAAGGTGGATACTTAGCTTTAAGTGCTTTAATGACAAGTTTTCTAGAAACAATAGATGACTAATGATGTCAAACTATTCCATCACCAAATAAAGAATATAGGCACCTTGCTAGGTGCTTCTATCACTAGTTTCTTGAGAAGGATACAGTACAAGACAGAAACGCAAAAGTAAATGCCAATGATGCCACTGTAACCAACGATCTAGAAGAAACAGTACATTTTTCATGCTAGAGAAATATGGAGTATCTATCTCTGAAGATTTCTAACTCAAAGTATGTTGTATTTGGGGATTCAAGATTAATAGCATCATGTTCTGACTAGTGACGACTGTGACAAAATTAAAAACAGAGCATTTAATCCTATATTCGATATCGTTAGTAGTTACAATACCGTACATCTTAACCAATAATTTCATAATTGATCATATTATTCTACATAATTTACTCAAAAGACATTAAAACATAAAATAATTAACTAGTGACGACTGATATTTGACGAAGTACCTGACAAACAAGAGCAGAGGCGTTAGTCGTAGACTCGTAGTGACCACGGTTGAATCTTGGAGACTTGAAGGCGGAGTCAATCGTGATTCGTGAGACCGTGATTGTGTAATACTAAGGAAGAAGAAGACTGAAGAGTTTGAGTTTCATCAAATTTGGAAGTTTGAAGTTGGAACGGCAAACGTGAAAGTTGAAACGATGCAGTATTGCAGATTTGCAGTTACTCAGTTAGGGTAAAGTAGGTAAATTCACAAAATCACCCTTCATTATATTTGGGTAATGACTAATAAGGTTAATGGGCTAATTAATGGGTTATTAACTTATTGGCAGGTGGTAAAAAAAATTTGAGTTGGTGTTTGTTTCCATTTACAAGTATTACATATTTCATTAAAAGCATTTTTATAAATCAAATTAATTTAGAATATACATAATAAAAATTTATCGAGCTGCTCACGAGCTTTTTCGAGCCGAGCCGGGCCTTGCTCGGCTTGACTCGAAAACTACCCGAGCCGAGCCCGAGCTCGAGCCGAGCTCAAACGAGCCGAGCTTTGACCGAGCTTTGACCGAGCCGATCTCGAGCTGCTCGCGAGCTGTCTCGTCTCATTATCACCCCTAACCCAGCCGGTCAAGGGGACCGGCTGCCGGCTACCCGGCTGGGACCAAAGGCATACGAGAAAAACAAGGCAAAGTGATATACGCATGATATAAATGTAACATTGATAAACATGAAACAATACATGATTACATAAGCATTAGACCAAGTTTAAGAAGCATAGTAAATAGGAAACATAGATCTTATCTCAAAACAACAAGTTTGGAAACTAACTAAAACAAGGGTCCACTCCAAACGGTCATAACTAGAGTTCTAGATATGCAAATGCAGAAATTACAAGTTGAGGTGATAGCTTATCCTCTTACGGTTCCAACGATAGGTCACAAGCCCAAAACAAGCAAGTAACGAAGGAGATATGATCATTTTACGAAAAAAGGGTCGGTGCAGTGAGTTCCCAGCCGGCCAATGGGCCGGCGGCCGGGCACCCGGCTGGGACAACATCAACCCGAGAACAACTATACTTAATTATCCATTTCCAATTATCAAAAATAACTACTATCAACTACCAATAATCGATAACCATCATCAACAATCATCAACTAACAACAATCATCAACAATAACACAATTCCTAAACTTACTAATCATATTCTAAATACGATTTCTAACATAGAAAACACGTAAAACACGTAAATGATATCGAGTAACCCTTCACCGTTATCTTTATGCGTCTTTAAACGATTTCTAAGCCTTCCTCCACTAGATAGTAATCTTTGTCGGGGTCTAGAAAGTCTTCACCTAAACAAAGACGACAAAAGATGAATATAATTCACCTTTGAGAAAGACGGATAAATTAAAAAGCGAGAAAGACGGTAATTTTATTACCAATACGGATAGAGGAAGATAAGAGGGGAAGAATAAGACGAACTTACGTGAATTTGAGCAAGAAATGAGCGAGATATGACGAATCTAAGTTTGGAAAGTTTATGGAAGATAGGGTTTTGGGTTTCTTAGGGAAGAAGGAAGTTTGAGTTGTGTTTGTGTGAGTATGAAATAGGTTAGGAGGTAGTATGAGGGAGTATATGTATGGTGAGTAAGTGGAAAAGTCAAGAAAAAGTCAAAGACGGCTTAAGACGGGATTTACTTGAAATCTCGCGAAAAATCTAAATACGAACTCGGAAATTCTAAATTCGACTCGGAAAATTAAATTCTAAATTAAAACTAAATTTCGCTGAAAAGTATCCGTAAAATATTTTCACTATAAAAATAGGGTACATTTGCGGGTGTTACAATGGCCAAGCCCACGAGCTAGGCCATGGTGGGTGGGGGTAGATGGGATGGCATTGCCCGGCCCAAAGGCCCGTTTAACCGTGGCCAGGGCGGGCCATTTTATGGGTTAGGCACAGCCTGGCCAGGCCAGGGCCACCTTTAGTGGCCCATGAAACTCAAGGGGACATAAATGTCCATAAGGGCAACACGAAGTCTTATGACGAAAATAACCGTCTGAATTGAGAATTGGCAAACCATTAGTGGTGAAGTGGCTACGTTCCCTATTTTTTTTTTATTTAACGAATAACGCACTTTGTCGTATTACAATAAAAGGGAGGGAGATTCGAACTTGGAACCTATCGTCCGCATTACCTATCACCTATTAAAAGCAAAATCCGTGAAACATAACCCAGGGTCCACCGAAAAATGCAAGTCCTGAAACGACCACTCCCTTTCCATTACCACAACCACCAATTCAGCAGCACTCCAACCCCACCCCCAAGCCCAAGCAGCATAGCCACCTTAGTCCTAACCACCACAAACCCAACCCACCTAACCCAAACCCTTCTGAACCCAACTCAATGGTCATGGTCAACCACCTTAGTGAACCAAACCCTGAAACACCTATGGAACCATGGTCCCAAAGCCCTGTTATTCTTCACCATCTTAGACCGCCACCCTACTTACTCTCACTCCCTCTCCTCTTACCACCTCGCCGTAGACATCTCCGCTCGTCTCCGCCGCTTCTCCGATGTCTGGACCCTCCTTGACCGCCTCCGCCACCGCCGTCTCGGTCCCACTCCTCTCACCTTCTCCATCATCCTTGAACGCTACGTTTCCGCCGGTAAACCCGATAAAGCTCTTGATCTTTTCTTGACAATGCATAAACATTTTGCTAATCCATTTTCTCAGGATTTGAACTCTTTTAATAATATGCTTGATATTCTATGCAAGGCTAAACGGGTTCAGAAAGCTGTTGATTTGATGAGGGTTTTTAAGGGGAGGTTTAAGCCTGATGTCATTACTTATAATATTATTGCTAATGGTTGGTGTCAGATTAGGAGGGTTAATAAGGCTTTGGCTGTTTTCAAGGAGATGCTTCATAGAGGAATCGACCCGAATTTGAGTACCTATAATGTTATTTTGAAAGGGTATTTTAGGGCGGGGATGGTTAACCAGGCTTGGGAGTTTTTTAAGGAGATGAAGAGAAGGAAATGTGAGGTCGATGTCGTTACTTATACTAGTTTAATTCACGGGTTTGGAGTTGCGGGGGAGGTTGCCAGGTCCAGGACCTTGTTTTCTGAGATGCTGGATCGTGGGGTGTTGCCTAATGTCGCTACTTATAATGCCTTCATTCAAGTTTTGTGTAAGAAGGATAGTGTTGAGAATGCGATTCAGGTGTATGAGGATATGATGAGGAAAGGGTATGTTCCTAATGGGATCACCTATAATTTGTTGATTCGAGGGTTGTGTCATCATGGGGAGATGGGTAAGGCCGAGGAGCTTGTTGGAATTATGAGGAAGGATGGTTGCGACCCCAATGTGCAGACGTTTAATTTGTTGATTAGGTACTATTGTGAAGCAGGGGAGATTGACAAGGGCTTGGAATTGTTTGGGAAGATGGGATTGGAGGAATGCTTGCCCAATTTGGATACCTACAATGTTCTGATTAGTTCCATGTTTGTGAGGAAGAAGTCGGAGGATTTGATGGTTGCTGGTAGGTTATTGGTTGAGATGGTTGAAAGAGGGTTTCTTCCTACCAGGTTTAACTTTAATCGGGTATTGAATGGCCTTCTAGTGACGGGTAACCAAGATTTCGCGAGACAGATTCTGAGGTTGCAGAGTAAATGTGGTCTGCTACCTAAGCACTTCAGGTTATGACAAGTTTGACATACAAATTCGTTATGCTCAGTGAAAGGTTAGAGTGTGGTTTTGATTGAGGATAAACGAAGGTTGTGGTTGGCTGTTTGTTGGCGTGGCAGTCTGAATGTTTGTGCATTCTTTTGCCAATGAATTCTGAGTTGGGACTTGGGAGTGTAAAGGATCAACATTTCTATACTGAGTAGACAATGCTATTGTTAGTATGGCCACATAGCTCTCCAAACTATGTCGTCTTTGAAATTTTTAATAGCTTAAGGAATTACTCTCAACTTCTAAACCCCTATTGAATGATGCCAATTTGAACTCAAACTTGCAGTTATAGCTTTTTGTCAATCCTCAAGGAAAATCCTGTTATGATATATATGAAGGGAACCCTCAGGTGCCTCGGTACAGTTATAGCCGCGCTTGATGTATGGGTACTGAAGGAGTACAGTAAGTTTTCTGCCATTCCATGGGAATTTTGTTTCTAGTGTTTCTGTTTCCTTTCTCTGCTGCTATGAACGTCTAAATATATATATATATATATATATATATATATATATATATATATATATATATAGAGGGGTGGGATCTGGTGCGAACTAAAGTACGGTGCGAACTAGCTTAAAACAGTCAGACCAAGTAATTAAGAAAAGTCAACCTTATAACTCCAAACATTTTGATTTCCCGTCACTTCCAATCCCCCATTTCACTATGTCCTTTACATACTCACATATACATCATACCCTTTCCGGTGACCACCGGTGCTCCGGCTTAGACATGGTCGAACACCAACATCTCTTTATCCCATCCACCGACACTAGTCGTTGGCCGCCGTCCCGGAGCTCCGTTTGTCACAAATACCACGGTGAGCTACTCTGGCGTACTAGCTTAGTCGTCCCATTCACCGTTGGTGTAGCAATGGCGACGGTGATGTGTGGTGGTGGTAGTGTCGTTGCCGTCGTTATGGTGGGCAGAAAAGTCGGGTGAAAGTTTACTTCGATTAATCGGATACTTTATCTTACAGATTGTTGATTGAAAGGAAGTGGCGATTGCTTCTCCGTGGCTTCTGGACTCCGGTTGCGGTTCCGAGTTGGATATCGTCTTTAGTCACTGGAGTATTCAAAAGGTGGTGGTTGGACTTTTATGATTGTGCAGGTGAGTCAAATGTTGGAGTTGCTGTAGTGGTCCGCGACATTACTTCTGACGCTGGGCTGCAGGATGGTGATCGTCTGATTGAATGACTGCAGAGGAGGTTCCAACTAGAGGAGTGCAGTGACAGAGATGGAGGCGATTTGAATGGTGGGCTCGACCTAAGGATTGAAAGGTATGGTGGCTCGCGCGGTAGTTCTCCGTTGCTTTTGGACTCGGGTTGCGGTTCCGAGTTGGATATTGTTATTCAAAAGGTGATGGGTGGAGATGTATGAATTTGCAGTTGGTTAAATATTCTGTAGTTATCAACTTATCTTGAGCAAAGTATTAAAATTGTTGATCATCAACCAATGAATTTGACTTAAATAGTTGAAAATAGGCATGAAAACAGGAGAAGAGGGTGAAATTGTTAGTTTATTGAAAATTAGAAAAAAAAGATGAAAAAATTGGTGAAAATTTCAGCCGCAATTGAAGGATTCATGATTGTTTGAACAAACTTTAAGTTGGGGGGTTTAATGTGTGATCGTAATAAAGGCATGTAACAACGCAAATTCTTATTTCAGACGGACTAATTCCGTCTGAAAAATAAGACGGGATTATGTTGCCACTTTTTGATAAAATGTAATCACACCTTATATCAACTTGTTTTCAATAGTGGTTACATCTAACTATAAAGTGATTACAAAATTCCGTCTTATTGTTTCAGACCAAAATGGTCCGTCTTAAGCAAGACCAACTGATGTAACAATATGTAATTGAGTGAATCAAAACATGCCATTTTTTCAATTAAAAAAGCAATCAATCACAAAATATAATTCCAATCAATATAAATCAAGTTACAAATCGAAATGGAAAATGATAGTTTGTACCTTAAACTATAATTGGGCAAAACATATGTATCTAACAACTTAGAGAAATGGATCTAGCTAGTTAGACATATGTATATAGCAATTTAAAGAAATGAATTTACCTAGTTAGAGGTATGTATCTAGCAATTTAAAGGAGTGTATCTTGCTAGCTAGTTATAAGTATGCGTCTAGCAAATTAAAGAAATGTATCTAGCAACTAAAACGAGTGTATCTAGCTAGTTAGAGGTATGCATCTAGCAAATTAAAGGAGTGTATCTAGCAACTTAAACGAGTGTATCTAGCTAGTTAGAGGAGTGTATCTAGGAACTTAAACGAGTGTATCTAGCTAGTTAGAGGTATGCATCTAGCACATTAAAAGAGTGTATCTAGCAACTTAAACGAGTGTATCTAGCTAGTTAGAGGAGTGTATCTAGCAACTTAAACGAGTGTATCTAGCTAGTTAGAGGAGTGTATCTAGCAACTTAAACGAGTGTATCTAGCTAGTTAGAGGAGTATATCTAGCAACTTAAACGAGTGTATCCAGCTAGTTATAGGCATGTATCTAGCAACTTGAACGAGTGTATCCAGCTAGTTAGCAACATGTATTTTGCTACTTAAACAAGTGTATTTAGCTAGTTAACGGTATGTATCTAGCAACTTAAACAAGCGTATCTAGCTAGCTAGAGGTATATATGTAGCACTTAAGTGTATCTTGCTAGCTGAAGGTATGTATCTAACAACTTAATGGGAACACACAAGGGAGGTGACTATCCTTCCGTGGGATAACAAATGGTTTAGGGTTGGATCATACTGATGGAGTTTTGCTCTACTAGTCAAATTTCTATTTTGTGTTTGGAGAAATGGAGAACTAGTTGTAGACAACCAACATTATTTTTATTATTATTATTTACCGTTTGATCAGTAGAGGCTAATGTAGAATAAAACCTATTTATATGAAAATTAAAGGTATGTATCTGGTAATTTAAATGAACGTATCTAGCAAATTAAAGGTATGTATCTAGGAAGGTAAACATAGGTATCTAGTAATTTAAAGGAGTGTATCTAATAAGTTAAAGATATATATCTAGTAACTTAAAATAGTGTATTTAACAAGCTAAATATATGAATTTGTATATATCTAGTAACTTAAAAGAGTACATCAGAATCAAAACAAAAGGTCGAGACTTTTGCTTCATTCGTATCAGACCAGACATCATACGACTATTTTACTTCTTCTTTCCCTCCCTTGTAAACAACCAACAATAACAAATATGGTGAACAACTCGTCATCTACACTTTCGAGTTCTAAAAACGATGCAAAAACGAGGCTTTCAAAAGCGAAAGCGATTCGGTTTAATTGCTCTTCACTTAGTTGGAAAAACTACTAGTGAATTAGCAAATCAATTAATCAGTGACAACAAAATCAAAGTCTATGACATCAAAATTAACAAAGCAGCCAACTTTCATCACTAAAAAAGCAATTAAAAAAAACCAAATAACTAACACATTCAAGCAGCAGATAAGCAGGAAAAAAAATCGATTCAATCAAAAAGGCAAAAATTCCACAAACCCAAAAACCCTAAATCTACCGAAAAACAAGAGAAAAAAAATAAATAAAAATGGTGCAACAAGTAAGAAGGGGGTATCATTAAACTATACAAAGTTTAATGTCGTTATTTCGACTACTAGCAACGGAGGAGTGATTCGACATAGTTGTGTGTTGATTTATGACGGAGGGTATTGATTCCGTCGTCGCTGAGACAGCCGTCGAGAGATGGGTTCATCGATTCTCCGATGAGATATTGTTGAACTCCGGCGACGATAAGTAGGTGCTATAAATGGCTTCCATCAAAGGGATACCAAGAGGGGAAAGGATGGATACGTCACCGGCCGGTATTTTTGGGTAGTTTTACGGTGGCGGATGCGGCGGTGGGTCGCTTGTACGATGGTGTCGGTAGTGTAACTGGTGTGATGGATGAAGGTTAGAGTTTGGTTTGGGGCTTGGATGCTTTTGGGCTTTTATTAGATAATAGTTTTGTCTGGGCTTTGATGTAAAATGAGTCTATTTGTAACAGTTCGTACAGCTCGCATTGAAGTATAAGTTCGCACATGATCCTAATTCTATATATATATATATATATATATATATATAAAGAGAGAGAGAGAGAAAGAGAGAGAGAGAGAGATTCTTATGAGTCCACCAATTTTTGTGAGTCCATGAGTCCTCATCTTGGCCATTGGATGATGGAGATGAATTGATGAGATTATAGAGACAAAAGCAAACTTAACACTAATCAATTACCTATGCACTAATTAATTAACTTTCTCTCTCTAACATTTAGTTAATCACTTTTGAGCACTTTTGAATTTCTGAGATTTGTGAGTGTAACTTCAGCCCATATTTGTGAAACTTCAAACTAAAATGTGATTTCGACTATATAAATTTGAATTTATGAAACTTCAAGACAAGTTTATGTGATTTTAGACTTTTTATGAGTGTAACTTCAGTCATTACGAGTGTCACTTCAACCATTATTTATGTAACTTCAAACTAAAATGTGATTTCGACTACATAAATTTGAATTTATGAAACTTCAAGACAAGTTTATGTGATTTTAGCCTTTTTATGAGTGTAACTTCAGTCACTACGAGTGTTACTTCAACCATTATTTTTGTAACTTCAAACTAAAATGTGATTTCGACGACATAAATTTGAATTTATGAAACTTGAAGACAAGTTTATGTGATTTTAGCCTTTTTCTGAGTGTAACTTCAACCATTATTTGTTTAACTTCAAGCTAAAATGTGATTTCGACTATATGAATTTGAATTTATGTAACTTGAAGACAATTTTATGTGATTTTAGCATTTTCTGATGGTAACTTCAACCATTATTTGTGTAACTTCAAGTTAAAATATGATTTCGACGGTACAAATTTGAATTTTTGTAACATAAGACAATTTATATGATTTGAATTCTTTTATGAGTGTAACTCCAGTCTTTACAAGTGTAACTTCAAACCGTATTTGTGTAACTTTAATTTTAAGACATAAGTATGTAACTTTAAGACATGTTTATGTAACTTTAGTCATTTGAAATTTTTAATTTAAGTTGATTTAACTTTAAGGCATATTTTGGTAACTTTAGTCCTTACTAAGTTCTTAATTGTACAACTTCAAGCATAACTTCAGTCTGTTAATCGTATAACTTCAGTATTTTAATAGTGTAACTTCAGTCCCTAAAAATGTAACTTCAGTCCTTAAAAGTGTAACTTCAATTTTTAATAATGAAATTTTAAGACATGTTATCTTTAGTCATTACTAGTGTAACTTCAGTACAAAATAATGTAACTTCAGTCCAAAATAGTGTAAATTCAGTCCAAAATAATGTAACTTCAGTCCAAAAAAATGTAACTTCAGTACAAAATAGTGTAACTTCAGTACAAACTGGTGGTTTTTTAGATCTGAAAAAGTAATAAACATAAAAAACTTGAAAAATAATAATGAGATCTAAAAAATAAAAACATAAAAACTTCAGTTTTTAATAATGTAACTTTATTATTTAAATGTGTAACTTCAAGGCTTAATAGTGTCACTTCAAGCCTTATAAGTGTAACTTCAAGGCTTAAAAGTGTAACTTAAAGCCTTAAAAGTGTAACTTTAATCTTTAATTGTGTAACTCAAAAAAATCAGATATAAACATAAAAAACTATAAGAAATAACAAAATTAAAATAAACATAACAAATTCGAAAAAAAAAAACATAAAACATATTAAAAAAAGTGTAACTTCAGCACAAAAAAAACTGGGTAACTTCAGTTACTAAAAGTGTAACTTCAGTCATTATATGTGAAACTTCAGCAAACAAAACTGGGTAATTTCAGTCATTATATGGGTAACTTCAGTTACTAAAAGTGTAACTTCAGTCATTATATGTGAAACTTCAGCAAAAAAAACTGTGTAACTTCAGTCATTATATGGGTAACTTCAGTTACTAAAAGTGTAACTTCAGCGAATATATGTGAAACTTCAGTACTAACAAAAAAAAACTAGCATTTTTTTAGATTGAAAAAATAACAAACATAAAAATAACAAAAAAACATAAAAAAAGACATGTGTAAATTCAGTAAAACTACATATGTGACTTTAATATATAAAGTGTGTAACTTTAATAGAATATTTGTGTTACTTTAATAGAGGTTATTAACATCCTCTTTATCATATCAAAAAAACAAAAAAAACAAATCTGAAAATTTAAACAACAAAAAAATAAGAAAAAGAAATGAAAAAGAAATGAAAAAATAAGAAATTAAAACAAAAACACAAGAACAAGAACAACAACAACACAACAACAACAACAACAACAACAACAACAACAACAACAACAACACAACACCACAACAACGACAACAACAACAACCTTGACCCCGCCCTCACCCCGACGCCACCAGCCCCACCCTCACCCTCACCCCGACGCCACCACACCCTCACACCGAACCTTTCCCGACCCTTTCCCGACGCCTCGACACCACCAACACCACCAAAACCGTTGTCCTCCTCCACCAAAACCAGATCTGGACCAAAAAAGAAAGAAGAAGAAGAAGGGGAGATGGCAGACGGAGAAGAAGAGGTGGAACGGGTAGTGGTGGCCGGGTTGGTGGTGGCCGAAGGTGGCAGCGTGAGTGAGGCGGTGGCTTGCTTTTGGTGGTTTATTTTTTAGATCTAGTTTTTTCTTTCTTTTGGTGGTTACTTTTATTTTAGAGAGAATATAAGAGAGTGTTTTTAGAGAGGAGGAGTGTTTTTTGTATTTGTGGGGATAGATCTAGTATTTGTATTATTTCAAAAAAAAAAAAAAAAAAAGTTTAGGCGGTGGCCGGTGGTGGCCGGTGGTGACCGGCGGTGGCCGGCTGTGAAGGCCGGCGGTGGCCGACGGAGAAGAGGAGAAGAGTAAGTGATGGAGGTGGTGGGAGTTTTTTTAGAAAGAGTAGAGGTGGTGAGTGATTTTTTTGGATTTTTGAGTTTTGTGGGTTTTAGAGAGATGGAGAGGATGGATATTATGAGAGATGAAAGAGAAGTAATTGTGAGGAAAATGTTATATAGTGAATTAGTGTAGATTAATGATTAATTAGTGAAAAGTAGAGAGAAGGTGATATTAATGACATTTTTGGAGAATCAATCTCAACCAACCATTTTCCACATCCAATGGCCTCTAAGAGGACTCATGGACTCACTCTTTTGGGATGGACTCTCTTGATCCTTTCTCTCTCTCTATATATATATATATAGAGAGAGAGAGAGAGAGATAGGTTCTTGTGAGTCCACCCTTTTTTTTGAGTCCATGAGTCCTCATCCTAGCCATTGGATGAGGGAGATGGATGGATGAGATTGTAGAGACAAAAACACACTTAACACTAATCATTTACCTATGCACTAATTAATTAACTTTCTCTCTCTAGCCTTTAGTTAATCACTTTGAGCACTTTTGAATTTCTGAGATTTGTGAGTGTAACTTCAGCCCATATTTGTGGAACTTCAAATTAAAATGTGATTTCGACTATATAAATTTGAATTTATGAAACTTCAAGACAAGTTTATGTGATTTTAGACTTTTTATGAGTGTAACTTCAGTCATTACGAGTGTCACTTCAACCATTATTTATGTAACTTCAAACTAAAATGTGATTTCGACTATATAAATTTGAATTTATGAAACTTCAAGACAAGTTTATGTGATTTTAGCCTTTTTATGAGTGTAATTTCAGTCATTACGAGTGTCACTTCAACCATTATTTATGTAACTTCAAACTAAAATGTGATTTCGACTACATAAATTTGAATTTTTGAAAATTCAAGACAAGTTTATGTGATTTTAGCCTTTTTATGAGTGTAACTTCAGTCATTACGAGTGTCACTTCAACCATTAGTTTTGTAACTTCAAACTAAAATTTGATTTCGACTTCATAAATTTGAATTTATGAAAATTCAAGACAAGTTTATGTGATTTTAACCTTTTTATGAGTGTAACTTCAATCATTACGAGTGTCACTTCAACCATTATTTATGTAACTTCAAACTAAAATGTGATTTCGACGACTTAAATTTGAATTTATGAAACTTGAAGACAAGTTTATGTGATTTTAGCTTTCTTATAAGTGTAACTTCAGTCATTACGAGTGTCACTTCAAGCATTATTGTTGTAACTTCAAACTAAAATTTGATGTAACTTCAAACTTCAGTCATTACGAGTGACACTTCAAGTATTATTTGTGTAACTTTAGTCATTTATAGTGTAACTTTATGCATTAGTCTTTTTTATTGTGACTTCAGTCCAAACTAGTCTAATTTCAGTCCAAATCTATGTAACTTCAGTCCAAATTTATGTAACTTCAGTCAAAACCTATGTAACTTCAGTCCAAACCTATGTAACTTCAATTATATAACTCTTAATTGTGTAACTTTAGTCTAAAATAGTGTAACTTTAGATCTAGAAATAAAAACAACATAAAAAAAATAAAAAAACGAAATCTAAAATTTATAAATAAAAACATAACAAATTAAAAAAAAAACATAAAACATATAAAAAAAACTTTAATAATATCAATAAGTGTAACTTTAAGGTCATTTTGTGTTACTTTAATAAATAATATGTGTTACTTTGAAATATGTGACTTTAATAAATAAGGCGTGTGACTTTAATAGAGAATTTGTGTTATTATAATATACAATATGTGTAACTTTAATAGAGAACTTGTGTTATTTTAATATACAATATGTGTGACTTTAATAGAGAATTTGTGTTACTTTAATATAAAATATGTGTTACTTTAATAGATAATATGTGATAGTTTAATAGACGTCATTAAAGTTTGACCCACTTTTTCAGATCTAAAAAAACAAAGAAAAACAGAAAAATAAACAAAACAAATATTTAAATAAAAACTGAAGAAGAAAATGAAAAAGAAAAAGAAAAAGAAAAAAAAGAGAAATGAGAAGGCAAGGACGACGAAATGAGAAGGAGAAGAAATGAGAAATGAGAGTGGCGGTAGAAAGAGGAGTGGAGGCGGCAGGAGGCTGGCGAGACGGCGGCGGAGGAGACGGACAGACGAAAGCTGGTGGAGGAGAGGAGGAGAGTATGGAGTAGGGAGTATGGTCGGAGTAGGAGAGGAGGAGAGCGGAGGACGGCGGCGGCCGTGGTGGACAGAGGAGGTGGACCGAGGAGGTCGTGGCCGTCGTGGCCGTGGCTGGTGGTCTGGCGACAGGGGAGGATGTGGTGGGTGGTGGGTGGTGGGATTTCTTTTTTATTTTCAGATCTAGTTTTGTTTTTGTGGTGGTGGTTGGGTTGAATGAAGGATGAGTATTATTTTGGGATTTTGAATTTATTAGGGTTTTAGAGAGAGATGAGAGGATAGATATTGTGTGAGATGAGAGAGAAATAGTTGAGAGCAAAAACTTATATATTGAATTAGGTTAGATTAGTGATTAATTAGTGAAAAGTAGAGAGATAGTGGTATTAATGACCATTTAGGAGTATCAATCTCAACCATCCATCTTCCTCATCCAATGGTCACAGAGAGGACTCATGGACTCACTCTTTTGGGATGGACTCTTTTGATCCTTTCTCTCTCTCTCTATATATAGATAGGTTCTTGTGAATCCACCCTTTTTTTTGAGTCCATAAGTCCTCATCCTAGCCATTGGATGAGGGAGATGGATGGATGAGATTGTAGAGACAAAAACACACTTAACACTAATCATTTACCTATGCACTAATTAATTAAATTTCTCTCTCTAGGCTTTAGTTAATCACTTTTGAGCACTTTTGAATTTCTGAGATTTGTGAGTGTAACTTCAGCCCATATTTGTGTAACTTCAAACTAAAATGTGATTTCGACTATATAAATTTGAATTTATGAAACTTCAAGACAAGTTTATGTGATTTTAGACTTTTTATGAGTGTAACTTCAGTCATTACGAGTGTCACTTCAACCATTATTTATGTAACTTCAAACTAAAATGTGATTTCGACTACATAAATTTGAATTTATGAAACTTCAAGACAAGTTTATGTGATTTTAGCCTTTTTATGAGTGTAACTTCAGTCACTACGAGTGTAACTTCAACCATTATTTGTGTAACTTCAAGCTAAAATGTGATTTCGACTATATGAATTTGAATTTATGTAACTTTAAGACAATTTTATGTGATTTTAGCCTTTTCTGATTGTAACTTCAACCATTATTTGTGTAACTTCAAGCTAAAATGTGATTTCGACGGTACAAATTTGAATTTTTGTAACTTAAGACAATTTATATGATTTGAACCTTTTTATGAGTGTAACTCCAGTATTTACAAGTGTAACTTCAAACCGTATTTGTGTAACTTTAATTTTAAGACATAAGTATGTAACTTTAAGACATGTTTATGTAACTTTAGTCATTTGAAAATTTTAATTTAAGTTGATTTAACTTTAAGGCATATTTTGGTAACTTTAGTCCTTACTAATATAACTTCAGTTCTTAATTGTACAACTTCAAGCATAACTTCAGTCTCTTAATAGTATAACTTCAGTATCTTAATAGTGTAACTTCAGTCCCTAAAAGTGTAACTTCAGTCCTTAAAAGTGTAACTTCAATTTTTAATAATGAAATTTTAAGACATGTTATCTTTAGTCATTACTAGTGTAACTTCAGTCCAAAATAGTGTAACTTCAGTCAAAATAGTGTAACTTCAGTACAATAGTGTAACTTCAGTACAAAATAGTGTAACTTCAGTCCAAATACACCATCAATCATACGAAAATCAAAACATAATAGTGTAACTTAAGCAAAATCATACTGTGTAACTTAAAACATATAAAAAATAAATTTGAAATCAAATCATACTAAAATCATACCATCTATCATACTAAAATCATACAAAATCTAAAATAAATAAATATAAACATAACAAATTTGAAAAAAAAAAACATAAAACATATAAAAAAATGTGTAACTTCAGCAAAAAAAACTGTGTAACTTTAATCATTATATGAGTAACTTCAGTTACTAAAAGTGTAACTTCAGTCATTATATGTGAAACTTCAGTGAAACAACACCACTAACCACAAAAAAAAATGGTGGTTTTAGATCTGAAAAAGTAATAAACATAAAAAACTTGAAAAATAATAAAGAGATCTAAAAAATAAAAACAGAAAAACTTCAGTTTTTAATAATGTAACTTTATTATTTAAAAATGTAACTTTAAGGCTTAAAAGTGTAACTTCAAGGCTTAATAGTGTAACTTCAAGCCTTGTAAGTGTCACTTCAAGCCTTATAAGTGTAACTTCAAGCCTTATAAGTGTAACTTCAAGGCTTAATAGTGTCACTTCAAGCCTTATAAGTGTAACTTCAAGCCTTATAAGTGTAACTTCAAGCCTTATAAGTGTAACTTCAAGCCTTATAAGTGTAACTTCAAGCCTTCTAAGTATAACTTAAGTCTTATAAGTGTAACTTCAAGACTTAAAAGTGTAACTTCAGTCTTTAATTGTGTAACTCAAAAAAATCAGATCTAAACATAAAAAACTATAAGAAATAACAAAATTAAAAAACAACCAAAAAAATAGTTTGACCCACCTTTTCAGATCTAAAAAAACAAAGAAAAACAGAAAAATAAACAAAACAAATATTTAAACAAAACTGAAGAAGAAAAAGAAAAAGAAAAAGAAAAAAAAGAGAAATGAGAAGGAAGGACGGTGGATGTATAATCACTACTTTTCATAAACAAAAAAAAGCTTATATTTGTTTTTTGGTGGTGTTTGTGGACGTCGGAAGGAGGAGGAGGCAGGGGACAGGAAGAAGGAAGGAAGGAAGATGTGGTGGCGGAAGGAGGAGGTCGGATGTGAGGCCGGTGGAGGCGGGTGTCTGGTGGAGGCAGGGGACAGGAGAGGGGAGGCCGGCATTGGGTGAGGCAGGGAAGGTGGTGGAGCTGGTGTCGGTGGAAGGTGGAGGCAGGGAGGGAGAGGAGGGAGGGCGGAAGACGGCTACACCGGCTGGTGTCGGTGGAAGGTGGAGACAGGGCGGAAGACGGAACGGAGAGGAGCAAATGGCTGGTGGTGGCGGCGGGGATAGTGGATGGCGGCGGAGGAGGTGGATGAGGGGTTTATTTTTTTAGATCTAGGGTATGTTTTTTGGTGGTTTGTTTGAATTTAGAGAGAAGTAGGAGGGTTTTTTTTTAGAGAGAAAGAGGAGTGTTTTTTAGAGAAAAGGAGAAGTGTTTATTATGAATGAATTGTGTGATGGGTGGGTTAGGATAATGGATGTATTAGTGGTTTAATTAATATGGATGAGAGAGAAGTGGCTAAACACCTTCTTAATGACAAATTTTTTCTTTCAATCTTAGCCATCCATCTCCAAAATCCAATGGCTTACAAAAGGACTCATGGACTCACTCTATTGGGATGGACTCTCTTGATCCTTTCTCTCTCTCTCTCTATATATATATATATGCTCAAATCGTGAATGTTATTCAAGATTAAATAATAAAACGGACAATTTTATAACCCTTTACTTGGCCGTATTTATTGTCATTGTTTGGGAAGGATGATGGTTGGATAGGACGTGGGCTAGGAGGCTAAATCCTTGTTTTACACAAGTTATATCAAGTATCAACTTTTAAATATTGCATTTGATTTGAACAAAGCAGATTAGGGTGTTTACACATAGTAAGTACAACCACAAAAGAGGTTTGTTAGGATCAATATTATACACTAAGACTTTTCTTATTGACAAGAGAGTTTTACAAAGGATTTTATATGAGAAGTATTTTTATTTCACTTAGCTTGATTTTCTATGGTACCAAGCATGTCTATTTATACTACTTACATGATAAGCATGCTCATACACCTTGCATGTCTTGATGCTACACATGGCATATTGCCTAAGACACTTATGTAGCCTACTTATCTTACACCTAGTACATACTTATTTATCTTACACCTAGCATACACCTACTTTTCATAATTACCTTAATGGTAATTTTATTTATTTATGCTTATGGTAATTTGCAGAAAATAGAAAAGGCGTACAATTAGGTGCCTGAGGATTCTTCGTTTCAGACATGTGTGTGTGTGTATGAGGATTCTTCGTTTCAGACGTGTGTGAGCGCGTGCGCGCGCGTGACTGTTTTATTTCCTTCTGCACAAATATTAAGCCCTCTGGTCTGTGCTACGAGTCTACGACCACAAGACTCCATGCTATGTGCAACTTTTTAATTTGGGTGCTACTAGGCTCCTTCAGACTTCAGTACACAACTTTAATGTTTATGCTTCTGGTCGGATATGCTTTGTAGAAAAAGCACTAAATTAACAAGCTTTGCAAGGGTCTTGGCTTCAAAAACCTGCCTTTTGAGTTTCTGTTACCATAGGTTGCCTTATCGTAACACGTCTTGTTTTCGGTTTGTGGATGCGGTTCTCTGATTACATAATGCCTAGGGGTTGTCTGTTAGCCGTGACCTGATTGTACTTGCATTATTTTGCCAGTGTGTGTTCTGAGGTACAAGTATAAAGAAGAAACATTTCTGAACTGAGTGAACAATGCTAGTGTCGGGATGGCCACAAGGCTCTCGAAAAAATGTCCTCTTCGGTGTTTTTGATCAGAGTTCAACCCTAATGAATGGTGTCAGCTTCAACTCAAACCTGCGGTATCTCAATACTCAATCGTGATACTTCAAGAGTCCGAAATGAGTTACTGATGGTACATGGAGAAGAAATTACAGCCCGAAAACTTCCCACACTTATCCAATAATTGACATTTCATCATGCTATCTTGCTATAAGAGATGGAGTATCTGGCGAATTTCAGATTCATGAATGCAAAGTGCAATCCCTGTTGACAAAGTGACTCAATGACTGATCTTTTTCATGGCTGGGCAATGTTTCAGAGAGTTAGTGCACAGATTATACCCCAGTTATTTACAGCAAAAGTTTTTTTCGTGATCTGGCTTGCTATCAACTTCCAAGAATTAAGAATTCAATTGTTCGAAAGTACTGTAAAAGTCAAAGGACAAGGGCTTTGTAAGTAAAAGTTAGGATTAATGGCACTTATTATCAAGGAGATTGTTGACATGGGTGATTAAGCAACGAAGTATGATGCTCTAAAAAGCAAATGAGATGCGTGCTTAGTTGATGTGGGTATAAGATCATTTACGCTTTATGTGAAATACTCCGTATAACACATTACTTGACTATAAAATTCGCGATAAATAATTTGCAACAACTAGTTTTACCCAAGGGTCAAGTTTGTGCCATTATCAATTATCACCATGTCAAAGCCGTTGCGCATTTTAAAAAAGAGAATTTTAATAATTTCATACTTCGTATGATGTATTATATTCTCATTTAAACTAGATAAAACTGAACTTGGCAGCATGGGTAGTGAAGCGGAGATAATCGTACCGAATGCCAGGTAAATCAAGAGTTCAAGACAAAATACGTAACTATTCTCTATTGTTGCGGAGATAAAACTGTTATTGTTGTGGTAAACGAGGAGGGGGGATTCATGCCCTTTGGTTACTAGACCGTGGTATTCACTTTCTCTACCACGCGCTTGCACTCTAGGCTGAGAACTTTTTGCGCCGATTTGGTATCCCATAGTAGTGGTGTTGGTGGAGTGGTGGTGGAGGAAATGTGTCTCTGATATTGGACAATGTACAAGAGAGACCCGTGTCATTTTCTTGATTTTTTTTGTCTAATTTTGAGGAAAGGAAATGTGCTTGTGGATGTTGTGTAGTATTGTTATCTTTATAGTATAAGACTATGTTTATCCATAAACTCATTATCACTCTCAATAATAGTCAAATATTATTATTTTATCCTAGAGACTCAAGTCAGGCTCTTTTATTTCTTCCACTTTATCACTCAGACAAATTAATAATATCAATAAAAATATATAGGCCTCAAAACCCCGTCTTATTATTCTAACAAAAACAACCAGTGATTTCCGAATACGGCATTGAGAATAAAAATATTTCTCATTTTAGGCTAGATTTTAACTTAATTCTCCATATGATGTTCACAAAGAATTGACTATTTCAGAAGGATGCTAGATCGATGACAAAAAAGTCCTGACCCAACCATAGTCTGGATCGATTAAACATCCTTCTAAACAACTAATTCTTCATGTTTTCCTTATTTCATCTTCATTTTTCCTCGGCTCTCGTGCCAATCTTTAAGTTCACCATCTTGTCAACTTCGTTGTGCTCATATAATCCAAATATACCTCAAATACATCAAATTTGCATTAAAACAAAATAAAGGTAGAAGTATCGACATTCTAACTAAACGGCATCAAAATAGACAGTACATAACACAAAACCGTCATAATCGTAGCTCTGGGAAAGTATAAATATGTATATATACATATTTTTTATAAGGTAAGAAAACTAGATTGATCCTCTAAGGTAGGACCAACCTATCTCATCCTTTCAAATGAGTGAGGTAAGTTGAAGTCATCGACTTTCAAAGCACCTCGAAAGAGTTGGACATGAATGTCCAATGGAGGCCATAAAGTCAACAACTTTGTTGGCCTCGCGAAAGCAATGTTTAATTATCATTTCATCGAAGAAAAGAAGATCTAATTTCACATCCTTGATGATACTAGAAATCTCCCAAGCAATTTGTCAAGTACTACGAATTGAGTTAATAACACATGAATTATCACCTTCAACCATTAACTTTGAGATTCCTAATTGTTTGGCTGTTAAAATGCCTTTTTTTAACGCGAGTGCTTCCGCAATAAGAATACTATTAGATCTGCAACTTTTTGCTCCCAACGAAATGACTTTACCATTATGATCTCTGACAGGCTAAATCGCACATCTAAAACAGGCCTAAACTAATGCAGTAAAGGAAGTCGGGATCGTATCCACAGGGAGACTAAAGAAATTCTATTTGCTAATTAATAGTCTGTCTAAGTAACCAATGCAGGTTTTGATTGTTTGTTTTCTAAAATAAAAGTAGTGAAGGAAAGAGAAATAAAGGAAGAAAGTGGATTAAAATATAATAAGAGAAATAGCTAGGATATCGGGTTACTACGGTCACTGACGGTCAATGATAGGATTAAAAGGTCAACACAAATACGGTCGGAAGGGTAATGGACAGTTCCTTTCGGTCTACTATTCACCCTAGAATTACTAATGTAACTTTCGCTCTAATTAGTACTCCGTATATTATATTGTTCGCTGCAAGTTCTACCCTTTCCATATCTTACGATCTAGGTCGAGGTTTAACAAACGGATAGATTGGTCACATGCATTTAACCAATTTACTAACAATTGATGCAACGATTAACAATAGAAACCAATAATTATGACTTGATTAATAATCTACCGATATATCATCTCGTAGCCGCAGTTCCCCTAAATCCTAGCAAAGAAGAATTAGCTACTCATGTTGGATCTAATGAAATTAACAAAAGGAGGAAGAAAGATCGATTCCAAGTATTCGATCTAAATTTGCTATAGAAACGTACAATGTTTTACAGTGTAAAAGAGATAACCTAATTATTCTGTCTTATAAGGCTTAAATACTAAATCCATAAGCAAGAGCAATTAAGTAACTAATGGTCCTGAGCCACGAAATAACCGTCTGATTACTAGAATTAGTCGATCGACCAAATGGTCTAGTCGATCGACTAAAAAGGATGTCGTGATGATTTTAGTCGATCGACTAATGAGCTCTGTCGATCGACTAAATTCTTTAAGTGGTCGATCGACAACTTCAGCTAGTCGATCGACTAAAAGTCTAGCGAATTTTCTGCAATGCGCACCGAACTTCAAGAGGCCGCCATTTCTTCGTTTTTTGGTCAAATCATGCATTTTTGGTGGCGTTGGAAAGCTAAGAGGATAAGCTTTTATATGAAATTAGAATCACTAGATTATAAGTTGTAGATATTAAGATATGGCTCTTCAAAGTTGACACTAGTGACATAAGGCTCTTGAAATTCCTTCAAATTTACTTTGTTGATAGGATTTGCCTTGCATTTGCTCCATTTTAGGTAATAACCTATAAAACTATAACACAACCCAAAGTGTCAAATAGAGGAATAATAATAGCTAAAAGCTACGTAATAAGCATAAAAATGCGTGTCAAATAAAAGAATAAACGCATATGAAAGACACACATCAATCTCTTACAAAATATCCTAAAGCAGCTTTATTTCCATCTATTTTGGATCCGTCAAAGTTGAGCTTTAAGAAACCATTTATAGGTTTCTCCTACCAAATTTCCTTAACAATAGTGTTTCTAACTGATTTGTCTCTATCAGGATTATTGAGATCCTTATGTCTAGTTTCGCTCAAAATCTTAATGCTATTACTACATAAAAGAGTAAGTTTGCTAATATTGAAATGAACATTATTATAAATAATGTCATTTCTGTAGAACCAAGCATTCCACCAAATAAATACAATTTTAATGAAATAGGCTTTTGGAATTAAGTTTTTAAGATAAGTAAGTTTCATTATAAAGCATTGACTAGATATATTATCATATATTGCCAAAAAGTTGTTAATGCTAAAAATGTTCATTTCTTCGATGACTGAACCAATTAGTGGACATTTAAAAAAGAAATGATCTATGTCTTCAATTAGGTGCTTACACAAAACACAACGAGGACGGACAATTATATGATTTTTTAAAAGCCTACTTTTAGTAGGGATGCCATCAACGCAACTTTTCTTAAGAAAAACCTTTAACTTTGGAGGAACATATAATTTCCAAATCCTGTAAAATTCACATTTGTCAAGATCGAACAGACAACCCCCACAGGAGGATATCAGGGATATCATTATGCGACAATGAAATATAAATAATCTTATTAACAACTTCATTATTCACTAAATTCGATAACTTACTAGCATCCCATTGTTTATCATGGGTTATGAAATCTTTAATTAAAAAACTAAGATCAAGACTACTATGAGCATCGATAGTTCTAGTAAGAGGATAAGTATAAATACGTATATAAACTACGCTTATCAAACTCCCCCAAACTAGCCTTTTGTTTGTCCTCAAGCAAAGCACTAAATCAAAACACTACTACAAAAACAGGCTATGACAACGGTTAAAAACCGTTGTAATATTAAAAAGCGGACGTTGTTAAAGCCTCCGTTGTTAAAGGTTTTAACAACGGTTAATATTTGATGAAAAAACCGTTGTGAATATTTTTAACAACGGTAAAAAGTCGTTGTTATTACTAGATAACTATTGTTAACATGTGTGAATAATTTTGGTGGGACAGATACAACAACGTTTATGTTAAAAGAAACCGTTGTTAAACGTGTGTGTAGTTTTGGTGAGAAAGATTATAACAACGCTTTAGTTTTTCAAACCCGTTATGAATATAGTTAATTACAACGGAGTATACTAAAGAAGCTGTTGTGGAAAGTTTTAATAACAACAGGTATATCAGAATACACCGTTGTTAAAGGTATGATTAGTTTTGGTGGGAAATATGTAACAACGCTTTTAATGAATTTTAAAAAAACCGTTGTTATTATTTTTATTATTGTTTTTGAAAAAATTGTAATTTGTTCCCCTGCCAGTGAAAATCCTGCATAAATCAGCAGCAGTAGCAGCACGCATAAACCACTTTCAGCAGCAGCAAAATGATATATCTATATATAAATCAGAGCAATTCATGTACAGAGCAATTCATGTACAGCAGCAGCAAAATGATATATACAACCAAAATGATCTCTTTCAGAGCAATTCATACTTACAATTTGCTCTAATGACTTCTACAAATTAAAGTTCCCTATCTGCTTCCAAAATAATCTAAGTTTCATTTATTCTTCCTTACATAATGTTCAAGGACGTATTTGCCCCACAAGTCCCTTACCTCGTCTATATGTGCTTTTTGTACTCAGGGACATGTGGCGTGGTGATTGCATACTGCGGATAAAACAAATAAAAGACATCGATCAGTAGGGTAACAACAGTATAGGCATACATAGCAACATCGATCATATATAGCAGCAAAGATATCAGCTCTAATGAAAAAAAGTAAATAATAGCTACATTAAACTACTAACTCTTTCTGGAATGATGATATATCTTCGCCTAATAATCTCCAACATGAAACGACAAACGTAGTATCCACATTGTATGCTATCCGGCTGTTTAGGGACCTATTATTACATAAAAAACGAAGAGACGAGAAGGCAATTACCAATTAGTTTAATGCGTAATTAAAAAAGACAGATGTATATGCGTAATTAGTTTAATGCACTTAATTATTAAGGTATTGTATTTGCGCCGTACCCCTGTTATCGTAGTAAAAGTAGGGCCATCATCAGAATCTTCCGTGGGTTGATCGTCGTTTGCTCTTTTCTTCTCAAAGGCCCTTTAAAAAAGGAAAGAGGCAGAAAGTCACATAAACTTACTTAATAATAATAATTGAAACTTAATATTATGTGCCAAATCAGTATTATAAACTTACTTAATAATCAACTTCTTAAAGGTCTCGGATGGTTGTTTATGCAAAGAGTCCAACCAAAAGACTTTCTTCTTGGTCGGATTGATCGCTGCTAGCACCTAATGTCTCCTAGATCGAGAGATACATCATTATTAACAAGCACAACATCATAACCAAACATATAAAAATGCAGTTGTATTTGGAATCGTAATATTAATTATATATTACCCGACTTCATTATAAGGGGCAAGAATGAGCTTTTTTGTTTTTCGCCAATTCCGCAGCAATATAATCTATACGTTCTTCATACGAAATCATCCCGATATGCATAGATAAAAGATTTGGGCACAGGAATCCGTATAGATCAAGTGGATTCTTGGTCTCGGGGATCACAACCAATTTCAAGTACCTACATGACGGTTTTAATTCCGATATTAAAAACACTATATCTTAGTCAGAATATTAGAATATTGCATGATTTAATTTATTAAGAAACTTACTTCATCCAAACGTATAGGTGTTGGACATCAATGTCGTCAAGGCCAGCCCAAATGGCTGGAATTTCCCATGACAGAATTGCTTGACGTTCTACCCTTACAATATCATCCTCGAGCGGAATAATTATTAATTGCTCGCTTGCTATGCGATCAACAGCCTCCTTATAAAGGTCCATCATCGTCATCGTTTGTACTTTTTCCATGAAAACGTTCCCAGTATACTTAGTACGGGATAGACTCCTGACCTCTTTCAGCTCGGGGAAATGATGCGGTTATCCTTTTGTGCTACCTGTCACAACATCCTACATGTGGCTAACTAAATTAAGTTGCTCTTTCAATGATGAGGCAATAGTAGAACTGAAAATATAAAGAGAGTTAATTAAATACCTCATCAAGTTGTTGTTTTGACGAGGTAGTAGAAAGATTGTCTATCGAGTTAGTCTTATCCATGTTTTTTGTTACCTACAAAACAAAAATATAACATATAAATTTCACTAATTATGTAGGTGATGAACAAAGACAAAAGGTTGGTTAAATTAGATGTATTTTTCTAACCCCGGCTACATTCTGTTGAGTTTTACGCTCACGAGCCGTGTAAATGTGCTTTTTAGGCCATTGGACAAAACACTGAACCGCATCTGCCAGAATTTGAAGGTCGTCACGGACTGGGACGGGCAGTTTACGGGTTTCACAACCCTTCATGGCTTGCTCTATCTCCACTTTTGTATGATTCGGCAAGAGTGGTACGCCATGAACCAAGATGGTTTCCGCTGATTTCTTGGGCATTATGTCTACGAAACCCCGGGCAACACGAACCACATCCTTGGATGAAGGGTCGGTGAGAATAACTACCCTCTTTTTTATGGCCTAAAGAATACACATTATTAATTAAATACCAAAATATAATAGATATCATAAATGATCTACATACCTCATTATTGGCATCCGTCTTCTCAGCCGGCTCCTCAAGTTGCGTCCCCCTTTTCAGAGTCATTTACCTTATAAAATTAACCAATCAAAGGCATGGCTGCTGGAAAGAACAAATGTAGAGTTTCAAAATGGTTAAGTCATATTTACCTTATCCGCTTGAGGTATCAAAACCTCAGCAGCATTAGGTACCTCACCCGTCTCCTCAAGTTGCGTCCCCTTTTCAGACTCATTTACCTAATAAAATTAACCAATCAAAGGCATGGCTGCTGGAAAGAACAAATGCAGAAAAAAATAAAAATGAGAAGTCATATTTACCTTATCGGCTTGAGGTATTAAAACCTCAGCAGCACTAGGTACCTCACCCGTCTTCTCAGCCGTCTCCTCATGTATTGGCAAGGTAGTAGTGTCTGCCTCTTGACCAATCTGTTGCACTACCTCACCCTTTTTAATGACATCCTCCATCATCTTCAATTCTTCTTCAGAAGGCTTGCCTCCAGAATTCATTTTTAGTATCACGGAGGCCAATAACTGAACCTGCAGGCCCAAAATGTAGATTCAACATTTTGTTAAAATAGTAACATGTGAATTTTAAATGACAATATATAATGGTACCATGTCAGCCTTCCCCTTATTTTTCTTTTTCTTTTTCGGGCTAGTTGTCCCATAATATTTCGTGACATCGACATGTAATAGGACGCCCCTCAATCGACCAGGATGCTCGGGTCGGCCGATCGCTCTAGCAAGAACGTCGTCACGACCACTCGGAGTGAATTTCCCTTCCGCAACCTCCTTCAAAACATTCTCCTATAATGTACACCCGGAAATGTACCCTATTTTTCTAGTAGAAATCTTTTACGAAATCTTTTCAGCAAATTTAAGTTTTAATTTATAATTTTATGTTCCGAGTCGAATTTAGAATTTCCGAGTTCGTATTTGGAATTTCTGTGAGATTCCATGAAAATCCCGTCTTAAGGCGAGTTGGACTTTTCTTGACTTTTGAGTCGAGTTTGACTTTTCCTGACTTTTGAGTCGAGTTTGACTTTTCTTGAAATTAAGTCCTCTTTGACTTTTCTTGAATTTTAAGTCGTCTTTGACTTTTCTTGAATTTTAAGTCGTCTTTGACTTTTCTTGAATGTTAAGTCGTCTTTGAATTTTCTTGACTTTTAAGCCGTCTTTGACTTTTGTTGACTTTCCGACTCACCCTTTACTTATACTCCCTCATAACCTATTTTTCCCTCATTTTCCACTTACTCCTTCCTCATCAAACCACCAAAAAACCTAAAACCCTCTTTGATCCAATTTTAAAATCATCATACCGCATTCGTTCTTTGACGGAATTCACGTAAGTTCTTCTTATTCTTCCCCTCTTAGCTTCCTCTATCCGTATTGGTAATAAAATTACCGTCTTTCTCGCTTTTTAAATTATCCGTCTTTCTCAAGGTGAATGATATTCATCTTTTATTACCTAATTGTATGTAGGTGGAGACTAGGAAGGTTTAGTAATCGACTAAAGACGCGTACAGGTAACGGTGAAGGGTTACTCGATATCATTTACGTGTTTTTACATGCTTATATGCTAGAAATCGTATTAGAATACGATTAGTAAGTTTAGGAATCATGTTATGGATGATGATTGTTGTTATTTGATGATTGTTGATGATGAATATTGATTGTTGATAGTTATTAGAAATGATTATGAGAATTGG
>JAIUZE010018341.1:0-39352 GCA_022085475.1 Heliosperma pusillum
ATTCCGAGTTACTCGACGGATATATGTTACATAGCTTTGGTTTTCTTTAGTTTTGGTTCATCTTTAGTTTGTGTTCATATTATTATGATGTTATGATTTTTAGTTAGTAACATGTTAAGTAGTGGTTATTATGGTGTTTTATGAATTTATAACATGTTGGTTGTTCTTGATGAATTTGGATGATTCTTCATAATCATTATTTTTGTATGATTGATGGTTGTTTTGATTGTTTAAAAATGGATGTTGTTAATTAAAAACATGTTAGAATTAATTTGGAATTTAGGGTGGTTGTTGTGGTGGTGGCCGGAATTGGTGGTGGTGGTGAACCGGACCAACCCAGCCGGTCCAGGCCGGTTCAGACCCGGTCTGGGCTGGTCCATGGTGGGTCCGGGTTTTGGTCTTTGGGTTGTGTCGATGTTTGATTGTTATGTGGTTGTTTTGACAGGTTTTAATTAAGTTAAGCATGCGGGAAATAATTAAGAAACGATTTTTTGTAAAAAGTATAAAATCTGCCAAAACAGCCCATTTAGGCCCGTGGGGCCCAGTTCAGGCCCATGTGGGGTCCGGCCCAACTCAGCCCGTGGGTCCCACTTTGGGGCTTGTGACGGTTTTTGAGTTATCGTCATTTTTATCGCGTTTTGTAATAATTAGCAAGCGAGAAATATTAATAAGTAAAATATTTATTTAAAAAGATTTCTCATTGAATTATTATTTCTCACATGTTAGGAATTATAAGACGAGATCGTAGTTTAAATTTATATTCTTTAAGTCAAACGGGGTTTGGGAGGTTGTAATATTTCACATGTTAGAAGTTTTAAGAAAATAACATGTATTGAATATGTTGATTTTTATGATTAAGTCTATGTGAAAAAGACTCTGTTTCTAGCCGGTTTGATCCAACGGGTTTGGTCAAACTAAGATCTAGTCAGCCCCGATTTGACTGATGACCCGTCGCGGGACTCGGGTCGGGGATTTGTCTTCAAGTAAGGTTGTATTTAATTAAGAATTAGCCTTAGTAGATATGAGGCGATATGATATTTGATTATGATTTATATGCAAATAGTCACATGATAGAATGTTTTTCCCGTGACTGTTTTGATTATATGGTTGGTGTCGTGTTGACTAAGTGCCCATAGAGAATTATGAGTATATGGCGTCTTGACCATTCTAATTCTAAATGAGTATCTTGGACCATGACATTGATAGGCCGTACTATCTTTAACGAGCATATGGAGTTCACTGCTTGATAGCTTTTGTGTCCCTGGCCTGGGCCTTTTGATACCAAGTCGGGGGCATGGCATCCTAAGAGTTCCGCTTTGGGAAGGGAGCCAGCTTAAGTACTAGCCATCTCTGCTTAGGGGGGCGCCTAGTAGAGTTTCTCATAGACGGTTATGTCATGGGACGGGGAATGGAATAGCTGTTGTCGCTAGGTCTGATCAGTCTAGGACTAGGATGTTTTCCTACCTTGTGTATAGCCTCGAGTTACAGATGACTATTGACGGTTCTAAGAACTTATGCCTGTTTGTAGAAGTATTGGTCTTTCATGTTTGTATGATTCTATGAGTTCTAGAAGGTGAGATGCAAGCCTGCTAGGATTGATAGAGTTTGGATTAACGGTTGTTAACTGATTCACATGATTACGTGTTGATTAGGGTTTGAGTGTATCATGGCCATGTTTCTGAGAGGAACCTCTGAGCTAGCATACCAGCTTCCCTACCTCGAGTTACAGTTTATTATCGGTTTCACATGATAGCTTTCACATGGTAGGTTATTTGTTAGTTATCTGTTTCATAACATGAAAAGCATCTCATATATGTTTAAGTTTTGTATTTTCTATATACATTGCTTTTATGTTTTCATGTTTCATTAAACTCGACATTTCGTGGCTGGGAGAACTCGGAGTTACTCCCCACTGACTGTGGCTTCCGTGTTTATATTTAATGCGGTCGAACAGGTGGTGTTGCATATTTGGGGTACATGGACGAGCTAGCGAGCGAAGTATTTTACCTTGGACCTATATCGGTTCATAGTTTGTATATTATTGTACACTATTTTATTTCCGTATTTATACGGGAGATATGTCTCCCGTCTTGTATATTTCGTTTGTAGAATATTATTTCCGTTTTGTAATGACCTTTTTATTTTATGACACCTTCGTTATGTATTATCATATTTCTTTTATGTATTTAAATATTTTTTTTCTTTCCGCAAATTTGAGGGTGTCACAGGAAGTGTGTACAAAGATGAAGTACTGTGTGATGTGATTCCAATGGATGCCTGTCACTTATTATTAGGAAGGCCATGGGAGTTTGATAAATGCTCCATACACCAAGGAAGATGCAACACATATTCCTTCAAGCATGGGAGCAGGAAGGTGACATTAGCCCCCTTGCCACCACATCAGAAGAGTTATGGGAGTCCCAGTATGACTGAAGACTTTAGTGAAGTCTTGTTTTTGTCTGAATCAGCAATGGTCAAAGAGTGTAGTGAAGAGCAACCTGTATTGATGCTGCTATCAAATGAAGTTCAGGAAGGGGGTCTAAGGTAATCCCTGCAGAAGTTAAACCCCTCATTGATCAATTCAAAGAAGTGTTCCCAGAGGAACTTCCTGATGGCTTACCCCCTTTGAGAGGAATTGAACATCAGATAGACCTTGTGCCAGGGTCTGTACTACCTAATAGTCCAGCATATAGATGTGATCCTAAGGCTACACAAGAGCTGCAGAAACAAGTTGGAGAGTTGATGAGTAAAGGGTTTGTAAGGGAGTCCTTAAGTCCATGTATTGTGCCTGCATTATTGGTTCCAAAGAAGGATGAGACTTGGAGGATGTGCATAGATAGCAGAGCTATCAATAACATCACAGTCAAGTACAGGTTCCCTATACCTAGGCTTGATGACATGTTGGATGAGCTGAGTGGCTCAAGGTTCTTTTCTAAGATTGATTTAAGGCAAGGTTACCATCAATTGAGGATCAGGGAAGGAGATGAGTGGAAGACAACCTTCAAAACAAAGCATGGCCTCTATGAGTGGCTTGTCATGCCTTTTGGTCTGTCAAATGCCCCAAGTACCTTCATGAGATTAATGACAGAAGTGCTTAGGCCTTGTCTAGGGAATTTTGTGGTAGTATACTTTGATGATATTCTCATCTACAGCAAGAGCAAGGATGATCATTTGAGGCATCTTGAGACTGTGTTTGAGATACTTAAGGAGAGTAAACTCTTTGGGAAGCTTGAGAAATGCACCTTTATGACTGAGGAAGTTAAGTTTCTAGGATATGTGGTGTCTGGTAGAGGCATTTCAGTGGATCAAGACAAGATCATTGTTGTTCAGTCTTGGCCTGTTCCTAGGAATATCATAGAAGTAAGAGGGTTTCATGGCTTAGCACCATTGCAGCACCCCTCACTGAATGTATGAAGAAGGGAGAGTTCGCTTGGACTGAGAATGCTTTGCAGGCTTTCAAATACATGAAGAAACTCTTGTCCAGTGCCCCTATCCTCAGGTTACCAGACTTTAATTGCCTATTTGAAGTTGAATGTGATGCAAGTGGAGTGGGAATTGGAGTTGTCCTCATCCAAGAGAAGAAACCTGTAGCCTACTTTAGTGAAAAGCTAAGTGGTGCCAAGCTCAACTATTCTACATATGATAAAGAGTTCTATGCTCTTGTCAGGGCTCTAAGGCATTGGAGTCATTACCTCAAGCCCAAGCCTTTTGTCTTACACTCTGATCATGAGGCATTGAAGTACATAGGAGGCCAGCATAAGCTCAGTCACAGGCATGCTAAATGGGTGGAGTTCCTCCAGTCATTCACCTTTTCTAGCAAATACAAAGAAGGAAAACAAAATGTGGTGGCTGATGCATTGTCTAGAAGATACACTCTGCTATCAACCATGGAGCAAAGGGTTCTTGGATTTGAATTCATGAAGGATATGTATCAGGAAGATCCAGACTTTGCAGAGGATTGGTTAGCAGAGAAAGAGGGTACAAGGACCATTGATTCACCCTACACTCTACAAAATGGATTTCTGTTCAAAGGAAA
Source organism: Heliosperma pusillum (assembly GCA_022085475.1). NCBI lineage: Eukaryota > Viridiplantae > Streptophyta > Magnoliopsida > Caryophyllales > Caryophyllaceae > Heliosperma > Heliosperma pusillum. The sequence continues at coordinate 4,037 of JAIUZE010018341.1, forward strand.
CAAGCTCTGTGTTCCCAGAGGTTCTTATAGGAGTCTATTGATCAAGGAAGTGCATGGAAGTGGCCTTGGAGGACACTTTAGGGTTCAGAAGACTGTGGACATACTGGATGATCAGTTTTACTGACCTAAGATGATGGGAGAGGTCCAAATAGTGCTCAGGAGGTGTGGAGTTTGTCAAAAGGCCAAGAGTTCATTTCAAGCAGGGCCTTACACTCCCCTACCAGTCCCATGTAGGCCTTGGGAAGATGTAAGTGTGGATTTCATAGTAGCATTGCCTAGAACAGCAAGAGGGAAAGATTCTATCATGGTAGTTGTGGATAGGTTCAGCAAGATGGCACATTTCATTGCCTGTAAGAAAACTGAGGATGCTGTGAGTGTGGCAGAGCTATATCTTGATGAGGTGGTAAGGTTACATGGATTTCCTAGAACCATTGTATCTGACAGAGACACAAAGTTTATGAGTCATTTCTGGAGAACATTGTGGAAGCTGCTTAATAGCAGGTTGTTGTTTAGTACCTCCCATCATCCTCAAACAGATGGACAAACTGAGGTGACCAACAAGACCTTGGGAAGGATCTTGAGGTGTATAGTCATCAAATCTCTCAAAGATTGGGATTTAAAGTTGGCTCAAGCAGAGTTCTCTGTCAATAGAGCTCCATCAGGAGCCACGGCCCGCTCCCCCTTTGAAATAGTCTATGGTACTAACCCCTTAATGCCTTTGAATCTGTCTAATGTGTGCAATTCAGAGATCCACTATGATGCCAAGAAGATGGTGGAGCAAATGCTAAAACTCCATGAATCAGTCAGAAAACAAATTGAGAGGACCAATGATCTATACAAGAAGAATGCCAAGGTTCCTAAGGTCAAGAAACACTTTGCCCCAGGAGATTTAGTGTGGATCAACCTAAGGAAAGAAAGGTTCCCTTCCAAAAGAAAGAATAAGCTAGAGCCAAGAGCAGATGGTCCTTTTCAAGTCATATAGAAGATAGGTCCTAATGCCTACAGAATTGATCTACCAGGAGAATATGCAGTTCATGGGACATTCAATGTTGGAGATCTTAGTCCCTTCTATGAAGACTCTGGGGGAGAGGAAGACATAGGCTTGAGGTCAAGCCCTTTTCAACCTGGGGAGGCTGCAGCAGGAGCTCACCCAAGAGGCCTTGATGATCAAGCCACAAGCCAGACAAGCCTGGCCCCAAGACCCCCTCAGATGGAAGCTCGAGTCACAAGGTCTAAACAACAAGCCATGGCAAGCCAACTTCAAGCCAAACCAAGCCAAGATATTAAGGAAGGTAGTCCATGGCTCAACGAGATAAGCGTTATCTTGGGACTAGAAGATGGATTTAGTTGAAATCCGTCAACCAAGAGTTCTAAGGGTAGAATTAGTCAAGTAATGACTTACCATTTCTAGATAAAGGTAGCATGCGATGACTATTTTTATTTAAAGATGGGTCTTGGAATAATTTATATAATTTAGTGAGAGGTCATTATATGAATGCTAAACTTGATAAAATGTTTTTCAAGTAAATTAACAATGAATGTTTATATATTTCTTTTTGTTGTAGTTACCATATTCGCATAATGTCGACATCATCAAACAACGCAACCTTGGGTAAGGACTCATGGTTGAGATCCGTCATGAACAAGTGTGTCCTAAAGGATGACGGAAGTAACTTTGTTGAATGGGAGTCAACGATCAAGAGCGCCGCGTTATCCGATAACGTGCTTCGCTACTTGGTCGAAGAGCCCCCCTCCGAACCCGCGCCAAGATCGTCCGCGGTGGTTCGGGCCGAATATGACCTTTATTTGAAGGTTGCTAATGACGTCAAGAATGTCTTGATTTGGTCAATCTCACCCAAACTCAAACTCCAATTGATATCTCTCAATGCATATGCGATATTCATGAGGATTACGTCGATGTTTTCGCAAGCCCCTAAAATTCTCCATTATGAGGCGGCTACGAAATTCTTTGACACCAAGCTTCAAAGGGGCCAAAAGGTTGGCACACACGTGCTCAAAATGGTTGAGCACGCGGACACCTTAGAGCGTCTAGGGTGCAAAATTCCGAAGAAATTGGTGGTGGGTAAGATCCTTCATTCACTCACACCTAAGTTCACCCAATTTAGGGTGAACTATAATATGAATGGCATGGACAAGAGTTTCCATGAACTCCATGCACTCCTCACCCAAGCGGAGAGGGACATGGAGGCTAGTGAGAGTGAACCCAAGGATGTTCTTTCCATGAAAATGAAGAACATGAACCTTGGGGTGAGGAATGACAAGGGAAAGGGTAAGACTCTTTTCAAGAAATCCGGTAAGGGAAAGGGCAAGGTCTTTTATAAGGCCAAGCACAAGGTCAACAAACACGCGGAGGCGGATTTCTATTATTGTAATGGCAAAGGGCATTGGAAACGCAATTGCCCCAAGTACTTGAAAGACAAGAAGGACGGTTGTGTGACAACGTCAGGTAAAATATTTCATCACTCTATATGATAGATATTAACTTTGCTAGTACATCTTCTTGGGTATTTGATACCGGTTGTGGTTCTCACCTTTGTAATCATGTACAGGGGCTGAGAAACGCGCAAGCACTAGCCAAGGGTGACGTGGACTTGCGCATGGGAAATGGAGCTAAGGTAGCCGCAGTTTCCGTGGGCACCTACGTTCTTCTTTTGCCTAATGGTTTAGAGTTGTATTTAAATAATTGCTATTATGTACCAACTCTTACCAAGAACATTATCTCCATTTCCGTGTTAGACATGGAAGGATTTTTCATTTTGCATTAAGAACAACTGTTGTACTTTTTCACTTAATGAAATGGTTTATGGCGAGGCCATTTCTATTGGAGGTATTTATGTTCTAGATATTGCAAAAGAGGTCTATCATGTAGAAAACAAGAAGCTCAAAACAGGTGAACCTAATCAATCATACCTTTGGCATTGTCGTTTAGGGCACATAAACGAACGACGCATAAAGAGACTTGTTTCATCTAAAGTACTCAAACCATTCGATTACGAATCTTATGGCGTATGCGAATCTTGTCTTCTAGGCAAGATGACTCGTGCTCCTTTTACGGGAAAAGGGACACGAGCAAGTGAAGTATTAGGACTTATACATACAGATGTATGCGGTCCAATGACTATCCAAGCCAGGAACAATGCCTGTCAGAGCTCAGCAGACCAGTTAGCAAACCAAGCACCAAGGAGGTACACCAGAGCATCCCAGCCACCCCCACCATGGCCTACCATCAAGCCAACTCACTAATCAACAAGTTTGTCCAGGAAAGTTCCATTAGAAGTGTAGCAAAATCGCAAGTTACAAGCAGTCCAAACCAGAGTCCAATGAACCTCATGGCAGGGAAAGTACAAGTCCAGCTGTGGGTTCTTTTTGTTTAAGTCAACTTGTCCTCATCCAAGGCAGGTTTATCTAAGTTCAAATAAGAGTGAAGAGTCCCAAGGAGCAGCAAAACACCCATAGCAAAGCAGCAAGACAACAAGAAGAACAGATTTCCATTTAAGGAAAAATCCAAAAACTGCTTTTTTACTTTTGCATCAGTCTGTTTTGTGTCTTTGTGTCTGTACTTTCTAGTTGTTAAACTCGTCCTCTTGTTAGGCCCTTAATTAATTATATGTTGTAGTAGTTTAAGTCCCAAGCTGACCCTTAGATAGACTTTACATCCAAAGGTTCACATTATATCAGACTCCCTATATAAGGAGGGTCTTATGTATTGTTTTAATCAGACTTTATGAATGAATTAGCCTTGAGAAATCTCTCAAATCTTTCAAACTTGTGCTGAGTGCTGTAGTTTGAGTCAAGCCTGATACATTTTCAAGGTGTCTGATCAGTGTCTTGCTTTGTGAGTCAAGTTAAGTCTGTGCCTTGCTGTGACTAGCTTGCTTGCTGTTGAGTCTAAGTCTAGAGTGTTTGTGCCTTGCTGTAATACTCTAAACCTGTCTCAAACCCAGTCTTTTAGTCCTTTCTCTTGTGCTATGCTGTAGGGGAAGTTCTCTAAGTAATATCCTTGAGTTTTAGTTAATATAAACCACTCTCTCTAAAACAGCCCCCATTTCTGTCTGTATTTGTTTTCGGTTTTAGTAAGCATAGTAAAGCATCCCTTAAACTCACAAGCCTTAATAGTTTACACTCCAAATATGCTACGTGTAAATTATGTGATCTCTATTATGTGAGTTTTATGTGATCTTTGGCAGTATGACAGCCGAAACCCTCGTCTACCAAACCTTTTTTTTAGACTAACCTGCAGGAAAAAAATATACCCAACAACAGAGGCACTCAAAAGAGGCATATACATCAAACTGGGGGCTCTAGCCCAAAACAAAACCCAAAAATCCAAAGCTGGGGGCTTTCGTCTGAGACAAAGTTCAAATATGCAAAAACAAGTCAAAATGTACAAGTTAACAGCAAAGCAGAAGGAGGCTAATCTTCATCGCCACCCAACATGGCTACAGTCTCCTCGAGAGCGCCAATCTCAAGGTCCCTGGCCTCCAACTCCCTCAATAGACGAGTCGTGTCTTCCTGAGACTCCACCAGCTTCCGCTCCAAGTATCTCTGTTGAGAAGTGCCTCATTTCAATCATCTCATTTCAAAATACAAAAAGATACAATGAAAAAGGAAAGAGAGGTTCATACGTGTCGATCCCGGCCACCTGAGAGCGCCTCGATGGTCGTGGCCCGCCACCGGTTGGCGACCGTCTACAACGCTACGTGCTGAGACGGTGCCACCTGTATTCAAATATAAATAAGGATCAAATCAAATGCATTCCTATGCAATGAAAATATCCAAAGTTAGAGTCTTACTCTCCAATACCTCGAGGTAAGCTGGGGGCTTGACACCTGCCACCTCGATCTCAAATTAGTTGAAAAAGAACTCTTCAATTGACGATCGTGCGTCACTTTTCAAATCAAGATCAAATAACTCTTTAATTGACGATCATTCATCACTTTTCACATCAAGTCAAAAAACCTCTTTAATTGACGATAGTTCGTCACTTCTCAAATTAATTCAATTCAAACCTCTCGGGGTAAGCTAGGGGCTTGACGCTTGCCACCTAGATCTCCTACAAAGAACAAATGACTCTTTAATTGACAATCGTTCGTCACTACTCAACTTAATTCAATTAAAAAAAACAAACACTTCGAGGTAAGAAGGGGGCTCGACGCCCGCCACCTCGATTTCCTGCAAAGATCAAATGCCTCTTTAATTAAAGATCGTTCGTCACTTCTCAAATAAACCCAAAAAACAACAAGAAAAAAGCCATGATTGGGACCTAGTTTTCGGACATACAATCCGTGGGCCCGTCTTTTATCATCAGGATGTCGCTCGCCAAAATCGAGCCTATTCCTCGGAATGATTCGATCCTGACAGAGTCCTCCGTATACCCACGCTTTGACAGGCTTCTAAACCGCCACATGATGTTATCATCTTACCAGGGACCCACCTTTCAGACATACAATGCGTGGGCCCAACTTTTATTACCAGAATTTTGCACGCCACGACCGAGCAGATTCCCTGGAATAATTCAATCCTGACAGAGTCTTCCATATATCACATTTCGCAAATTCCTTTCAATATATGTTTCGTGACAAGAGTTTGCCCGAGGACAGAGACATGCATATTTTGACATGTGACGGCTGGCGAGCCTCATAACGCACCCCATTCAAATGGCTGGCGAGCCTAAAAACGCACCCCATTCAAACGGATGGCGAGCCTCATAACGCACCCCAATCAAACGGCTAGCGAGCCTCATAACTCAATTCATTCAAACGGCTGGCCAGCCTCATAACGCACCTCATTCAAGCGGGTGGTGAGCCTCACGACGCACCCTACTCGACGGCTGGCGAGCCTCACATCGCACCTCATTCCAAATAAGAAGATGCCTCAAGTATAACTCCTTGTTATCGCTGGTGAGCTTTTATACGTAGTCTAATGGACTTTAAACGACCCTCCCTTATTGTCGACAGACTTTAAAATGTTCCCGGCGACAGGTTCTTGTTTCAGACCCCTTAAACCACCTCGCGTCGCCATAGTCGTTAGGTTATAATCTTCGATTGACCTAATAGCTATACTTTGACTTTTGCCTTGTCCAAGCCTCAGTCAAATTGGGGACTCTGTAGATACCTCAGTTCTACACCTTCCGCCAACCACCCAGGGATGATTGGGCTGCATGATTGGTACGTGGAACAATTTATGACAATTTGTAAGTTTATCGTCAAGTGATAGCTCAAACACTTGTGTCTACCACTTTGTCATCATCTACGCACCGTTACAGTCGTTTTGAAAGTAATTAGAGTTTATTTGGAGTCCGGGTCGAGAACCGCTTCATTTTCGAAACACCGTTTTAAAACTCCGAGTCAGAATGCGCGAAAATATTCTGGATATTTTATTAATATTTTCAAATTCTATATTTTTGATAAATATATCTCGTATCTTTTTAAAAAGGAAGTATAGATCAACCACAATTCCGTAAGAGAAACGTGGGAATCTTCCTTCCGTAGAAGGAAACCTCTGGGGAAATGACGCACCATGTGTTGCGCCTCTATGAAGGATCGCAGTTTTTGTTGCGCCTCTTCCCCAGCCTGTTTTCTTCGTTTTCAAATAAGTTTAAGTTGTTCTTGAACTCTTCGTATTTTCTGCTATAAAAGGAGAGCTCCATTCCCACTTTTAAGACACGCGAAAGTTCCGCCCCTTCTCTTCTCTCTTTGCATTCTAGACCTTGCTCTAAGCATTTCAACATCTACGTGCTTGATCAATCAACCACGTAAGCTCAGATCCTTCTGGGTACCCGTCACATTTGCATTGACCGACCAATTTGACTACTACACAATCAACCATTCAATCAATTAATCAATCAATTTTAGTCCTTTAACGAGGGCACTTTCTGCATACATTCGAGTTGAGCTATCGCTAAAACGTTAACTTAGTTAATCTCGTTTCGTCAAACATGTAAGTCTGAGGGTGTAAATCCCATCTTTTGTATTGTATTTATTATTTGTTCATTTAATGTAAGATCCGTGTAAGAAATGAATTGAAAACCGATTTCAAAGTAAAACCTTTTTTAACAAAACCTTTTTAGTAGTGATCGGACGTCGAGAAGAAACGCAGAAGCATCGGCGCCTCTTCAAAGAGTCGCAGCAGCTGCTGCACCTCTTCCAGAGGCTGCCTGCTCCTGCTCTTCTTCTTCTTCCTCTGGTTTCTACGTCTTTATTTTCCATTTCTTATTTTCTCTTTTCTTCGTACATAAATTGTATTAATCTTTTATAAATCATTCTGTTATTGAATTAGATCCCTAATAATTTAATATTAGCGGGTTTTCGTCTTTGAATCAAATTTGATTTTTAGAGGTTCCATTTGTTCATATAAAATCTCTGGATTCATTGTTGATATAAATTATACTGTAATTAATATGTTAAATCACTTCTACTCGAGTCATAGGTCAATAATCAATTGTAATTATACCAAACAACATTAACTGCTCGCTATTATGACTTCACAGTCAGAATTCAACTCAAAAACAGACACAACAAGTCATTTGCCCTTTCTAGAGGACGCGTCTATTGCTGCGTCTGTTCTGGCTTGACTTTTGTCCCTAAACTTCTGTTTTCGCCTTGACGTAGCTTTAGTTACGTAATTAATTAACTATTAGTCGTATTATCGCTCGTAATATGTCTTTCAGTTTTCAAACCTTTTCCTTTTTTTCAAACCTCCGTTTTGGATATATTTCTGAAGTAGGTCCCATAATCTTTGTAATCCGTTGTAATCTTATTTAGTCATTGTAATTGTATGGTTTCTTTTCCTTTCGATGTAATTCATTCAAATTCCCAATTTCGACAGAATTGAGTGCTAATTACATGGTCACCGACATATTCTAATGCACATGCTAGATAAAGATGTTGGATGTTGCATTGCATGCATACAATCGATAACATATCAAATACAAATGATTTTCCTAATCATTAGTATAGGTCACTATGGAGGCGGGTGGGATTAGGTGTTCGATTAAAGAACTTCATAATACGTACCCTCACCCCTTACTCCAGATCTCTGTGAATATCCGTTTTCATTGGCATCCACGAGAGTCATTCTAGATATAGAATGCTAAGGGTAACGAGTTCTTAATGTTCATGTCATTACTTTGTGTCTTGACATGGCATAAAGTATTGGAACGGTTCCAAAATTGTTGGAGTAGGTGTCCTCCACAATAGTGCGGCACATAATAAATCTCATTAAGGAATATAATTGGGATATTTATTGACTATATAATATATGATTAGTCAGTTGATTAACGTAAATCAATAACGGTTGGCTAACTAGAGTTTGACGTTAATGTCGTTTGACGGCGGTGATCAACTGATCCCTTTCGGTCACACCTATAGGATGAAATCCAAATAAGAGCTAATTATTTGTATATGATACAGTTGATTAGTCCATTACATATATTTGATATGTACGAGCGTTAATTGTTAGAAATTGAGTTAAGAACTCAAATTCGATTAGGTTTATTTTTCAATTATGCGATAATTGACTAAAAAATTTATATCTTATTTTAATATGATTAAATAAGATCTAACTTAGTAATTAGTCGTTAAATTACTAAATTAGTTGAGGTCTAGAGATAGAGGTAATTAGTTAATTATATTTACAAGGAGTTGTAAAATAAATTAACTAAACATTGTAGGACTCATTATATATTGATATAATGGTAAAATATCACTTAAATGTTAAGTACATATGGTTTATTAATTTGTGTCATATAATTGTTATATGATCAAATTAACACATTAATTATATAAGATAATTAAACATATGATTAATAAGTATTTGTGGGACAAATATCAAAAATCAAAATGGACTATTTTGAGCCATGTGATGGCCGGTCATGGTAGTAGTAGTAGTAATGATATTTGTTCTTGTTTATGAAAACAAGTAACCTTATGATAATGACATATCATGCATTCCAAATCATTACATACACTACCATACTCTACTACAATTGCATGTGAATTAAATAACAAAAAAATATGAGGCCATATGGACTACATGGTCCGGCCATGTGCCTATAAAATGAACAATGGTTGTTCATTTTCAACACACTTCATTTTGTGCTTAATTTACACTTCTCTCTAAAACTCTTCCTCTCACTAAATCTCTCATAATACTAATATTTACTAAGTATTACCAGTGTAGTAATATATACTAATATTGGTAGTATTATATCTATCTTATTATCTAGTTAATAATAAGAATAGATTATTTGGTATCATCTTGGTGTAAATTGAAGGAGGTCTTCTATTTTGGAGATTGTTCTTGTTCATCCATATTTTTAGCTCAAGAATAACAAGAAGGAGTTCTTGTTGTGCCCATTTAATTTCCATTTTAATGTGAGGAAATTTCTTCTTTTATTTAAATGTCTTTATATTTGCATGCATGTTAAATAGATCATTAAATAAATAATTTAGTAGCTAATTAGAGGAGTTTAATTAATGTCTATATACTTTCAAAAATTTCCATAAAAATTGGTGGCGACTCCGCAAATGCGTATTTCTACTCTTGTTCATCCAAGTCCGCCCTTCCGTTGTTCCCCGTGTACCACAGTTCGGCAAGGATCACCAATCTGTGTATCAAACCATTACATCAGGCAGTTTCCAGATCCCTAAGAGGTACAACAAGTCCAGCAAGGAGCCAGCCCGTTGGCCACCTGCCAAGGCCAAGTGATCACCCACAATATCGTCCGAGAAGGATTTACCAAAGGTTCAGTACAAGTCCAAGAAGAACAGCATTCAAGTCAGGGTCCAGCAGGAGCATTTCAAGTCTAGTCTAGTTGAGGCCTAATGTTGCATTAGGTTAAGTAAGTAACATGAATAAGGAGGCTTCTTGGTCATATTCGTACTCATTAAGTTCCAAGAACCATCCAGAGTAGCCAGAAAAATCATGAAGAAGACAGGATCAAGACCTTGCTATGTCAGGAAAACAAACAAGATGCTTTCCATGCTTTAGTTATTCAGGCTATTTCCTGCTTTATTGTCTTTAAGTTGTCGCTGTTTTTCTCGTCTCTTTAGAAGCCCTTATAATGTAGTTAAATCAGTAGTTATGAGAACTCTATGGTCCTTAGATGTAACCTGCATCCAAGGGTCAAGAAACATATGTATTGCCTATATAAGAGGCATGTTTGTCATTTTTAAGAACCACATTACTTATATGAATTAAACAAAAACCGTGCGAAAAATTTCCCAACCTTCAAATTTGTGCATTAATTGTAGTTTGATTCGGGCCTAACTACCATTCTGTGTTTAAGTTGTGAGTGGTAGATTAAAGTCTGATGGCATAAGTAAATTAGCTATGTACTTGTCTGTGAGTTAGTTTAGCTGTGTGTTCAAGTCTATTTTTTTAATCATGTGTTGAGCTGTGGATTTAAGGCTTAGATTTGTCAAGTTATTTATTTATCTTCATGTGTTATGCTGCGGAAATCAAGTTAATAGTTATATCCTTGTTCTAGTTGAGTCTCAGCTCTAAGTCCCTGTTAGACTACATTTCTGACAGTCTGAGTTGCTAATTGCATTAAAAATACTAAAACCTTGAAACTTTGAACAGAAGTCATTAACACATCAAAGTTTATTGTCACGGAATTTCACAATTGTTTAAGGCCATTTGATATTTTTTAAGTCCACTCTAAAATCCAGTTGCATTCCTGCAATACCCTAAGTTTTACACTGCCTGTGGTATGCAATCATTTTTCATCTAATTGTGGAACATGTGGCTGAGTGGGTCATACTTCCCTAGTCCCCCCTTCACATGCTTATTTTTCATCTCATCCAAATGTGAATGCAACGTATGATTCCAATATTGAACCTCCTTCTAATGAAAACATGTCACACTTTCATTGTTATCCAACTTCACCTCTTAAACACCAACTCACATCTAAAATGACAAAAGTGAATTTTAATTTATGAGGTTTGATGATGATTCATATTTGCATAATGCACATTGTTATTTTGCTAATGATTATTTGAATGACATGTACTTGAATGACCTTGAACGTGTGACTTTTGATGTGAATCTTGATAATGAGAATTGTGTTAATCATGTTGTTGGTGAGAAAAATCCTTGGGATGAGTTTGCAATTATTGACGAGCCATATGATGAGGAATGTGTAAGGGTAAATTTTGACATTGTTCATGTACAAGGGGATGAAAATTTTATGCCCACGAAGATTTCCCCACCACCCATGTATGACAATATGATTAATGATAATAATGACTCTTTATTTGAATCACCTTTACCCTCTTTATTCCAACCAACACCTTTCTTTGTTTATTTTGAGTTGAAGTTTCAACTTTGATGATAATGTGTGGTTGAGTGAACCAAGTTGCCTTGGTTTATGTGAACTTGAAGGGGTATTGTTTGATGTGGACCATGAGGTGGTCAAGATAGGGTAAGTCAAGAGGAGTGATGGGGAAAATGAGTCTTTTGATGCTTCTTGGAAAGAGAGTGTGGATAATTGGGATGTTGAGATTGATTTGATTGAGGAACCCATTTTTTGAGAAATGTGAGGTTGACTTATGTGGTGAGGATGAGCTCCTTATATCTACCGATTCATTAGACCTCATTTCTCTTACCCCTTTCCTTGAACCCATGATTATTGAATGCGATTGTGATGATATTTTAAGTGATTGATTTGTGTCTTGATGATTATTACATGGTTGATAAACTTGATGCTGAAGAGATAATCACCAGTCATGGGAAATGTGTGAGGGATGGAAATGGTGTTTCAGATGGTTTAAATGATCTTGAATTTTCTCTTGAGCCTTTCACGCAAAGTGGTTGGGCGAGGGATAACTATGACTTACTTGTGACCTCCCTTGGCCCTTATACATGTTATTGTTTATTCTTGGCAATCATAATTGCATATGACCACTTTGTTGAGGATTGGTCATCCTCATTTTATAAGGTAATGAGCTCTTTGATGAGATTTTTAAATGATTGATTTACTTTATGTGTTGATGGTATATATTTTCTTTCTTGATGGTGTTTATTTTTTTAGTGTGTGTAGTTATCTTTTTGTGAACTTCAAGAACCAACAAGAACGTGATGGGTTGAAGTGAAAGAATCAAAGAGCATTTCACCTAGTGAAGTGACCAAGGATTGAGCTTGAGAAGGTAATATCCTTCACCCTCCTTCTCTTTTACCGCTCCCTAGTTTTTATACATTGAGGACCTGGTTGGATGGAGTTTGCTGGATTGTGTATGGATGTTGCTGGTGCATTACTTGTGGATATTTGTTGTGTATTTGGCGAGCTGGTACCATTGATGGTGTTTGTTGTTATGGATCTGTGTTGACTTAGTTGTAGTTTGATTTTTTTAGGTGAAATGTAAGATTATATTAATCAAATAAAGATTTGAAGTACACCAATACACTCACTTAGGCTACAAGATGATTAAACATCAACAACAAACGCCTACTAACCAAAAGGAAAAACAATCATCTAGTATAATCCATGATTCCCAAGTCATGTCAGGTCCCTCCTCTGCAGTTGGCCAGAAAAGACTTGGGAAACTCGAACTTTGAAATCCACCTTGAGTTGGATAATAAAAATTTTAGGTTTAAGAACATAGCTCTCCATCCTACTGCTATTCATGCATTTCCAAATGCCATAGAACATACCAGCAGTAATGGCACATTTGATAAGCTTGATAAGGTTCCCATCACTTCTGTTCCTCATAATCATTCACAAGTACTCAGTCCATGTACAGAAATATCAAGACAGGCCTGCAACTATCTGAAACATAATACTGTATATGGACAATCGTGGAACAGGTGAACATGATCCTCCAACTGCAGGCCACACAAATATCATAGCCCAGTAAAACAGATCTCCACTTTATTAAGCTTGTCCAGGGTCAACAACCTTTGAACTTTAAGTAGCTAAAAAAAAACCCATGCTTCGGAACATTATACCTATTCCAAACAGCAAAATACCAAGGAACAACATTATCATTTATCTGTTCTAACCAAGAGTACCCTTGGCCAATCGTGTAATCCTTGTTTCCCCAAAGCCAACTACCATTAAAATAAGCAGCCTTGAACCTATTCCTCACCTCACAGATTTTCCGCCAAGCCCAAGAGCTAATTGGAGAAGGTTCATATAGCGTCCAAGGTTTCCCTTTCATATAAATACCATCAACCCATCTAATCCACAAGTGATCCTTCTTCTCGTTAACCCACGAAACCAATTTCCCAATAGCAGCAAAATTCCAGTTTTTACTATCAATAATACCCAAGCCTCCATGCTTTTTGTTATTACAAAGGGTAGCCCATGAAAAAAGAGATGCCTTAGAATAAGTGTCCCCTCCTTCCCATAAGAAATTTCTGCACAAAGCTTGTATTCTCTCCATCACACCCATTGGTAGAATAAACATCTGAGACCAATAGTTATGTATAGTTGGTAGTACAGATTTGACCAACACAAGTCTCCCAGCATACGAAATTTTCCTGTGATTCCACCTGCAACAGGAGTTAAGGCATGGGTCTCTCAATTTTGCTCCAACATAGGGACCATCACATTTGCCATTGATCACATATGAAATACAATACCAAGGAAGCAAAATGAGTTCACAACAAGGCATGCTAAACAATTCAGAACAGTCTCAATACTTTCAGAATTGGGTCAACTTCAATAGCTCATATCTTGAGTTTTACATGGTGAAAATTTGAGTTCTTTATATGGTTGGGTTCTTGAAAGAGTCCTGTTTCATATGTAGTTTGAATCAACAACATTCATTGAGTAGATTGTTCACACGAGGGCTTCAAAGACTGTCATGCATGGATGCTCCTTAGCTTTTCAGAAATGTCATGTCGACACTCAAGGCTGAATAACTCAACATTGGCTGGATATTTTTGGTTGATTAATTTTGTTTATGAAAGCTAACTTCATTAGCTTTCATTTGAATCATCATCAGCATTTTTATTCCATCTGAGCTGGGAGATATGATTTTTCAAAGTTCATGCTGCTGCACAGGAAGTCTGATGAGGATTCACTTTTGACCTGTACTTACTCAAAGGCATATAACTGAAGTTCCAGAAACTATTTTTAGATGATTCAAAATTCAGAAGAAAGCTAACTCATATAGCTTCAATTTTGCTACTCATGGGTCTCCTAAATCTATCTGTGCAGAAAATGAGAGCATCTGCAAGATGCCCTTGTATTCTGGAATGCTGCTGAACAAAATGCAAGTGACCTGCTTGTACTCAAACCTCTGTATCTCGAAGACATCATTTGGGGTTGATTCTTTTTTGACATGACAGCTAACATCTTTAGCTTTAATATGAGCTATCATGGTCATTCTAATGCATCCTAAGTCATGAGATATTCAAGCTGCAAGTCAGGCCAGAATCCAGAATGTTGTGCAATTGTCTGTTTTGCATTTGTGTGCATCAAGGGCCTTCCTATCCATTTTAATTGACTTAAATGGCACGTCCACATATGGATATTGATCCTAAAACAGTACTAAGTCATGGAAAGGAGGAATGACAAGCTTGGTTCCAAAATAAGAAGACTTTGGCCTGATAAATGCAACAAACAATTTCTGAACATTGACAGTGACCTCTAGTGGTCCTTCTTTTGGACTGTTGCCCAATTTACTTGCCCTTACAGCTGCATTTGCCCTATGGCACGACATGGACTGATTTCTAAGCTCCTTTTGAGTCTTTGTGCTTCAAGTATGTCACCTACTCACATTGGAAAGCAACAAGAGAAGACTTTCAACAACCAATAGGAATTAACTTGTTTTATTTTCATACTTTTCAATTTCAGTTTTTATGTAATTGTTTCTAGTTTTTATTCTCCACCCTTGGATGAACTTTTAGATCTTAAAGATTATTATCTAGTCATGTATCCCCCTATATAAGGGGCACTTCTCATTGTAAGAAATCAGATTTGATGAATGAATGAAAATTGAAACCTTTGTTTTCAATTTCTAAACTCATGGATGTGTGCTTGAGTCTCTTCTTTGCTTAGTGCTAGAAGAGTGTTGGTTGCGTCTTTGCTGAGTTGCTGGACTCATTCATCACAACCTCTATCCATTGGCTTTGTGCTTTGGAAGAGTACTATCTTGTTCTTACTTCATTTCCTTACAAATTCAGAATCTTTCAACACAACAACAAGTCCAATTCAAGTCCTTTGTGTCTTCTTTGTGTGTGTGTCTTAAAGCAATAAAACCTACATAAATCTCTACTTTCCTGAGTATTTACATTGCACCACCCTTTAATCTTGGCCCGCATCTTGTCAATCAGGATGTTACAATCAATCCTCGACAATCTCTGGTGGGAGATCTTCACACTCAAGTATTTGAAAGGTAGAGTGCCCCTCCAGAACCCAGTAGTTCTCAAAATATTATCAATGACATCAGGCAACATTCCATTAATATATATGTCAGACTTTTCATTGATGATATGTAAACCAGATGCCCCTAAGAATATATGAAATGCTCCCATGATAATGAAAATAGATTTAAGGTCTCCTCAACAGAATAGCAGGAGATCATCAGCAAACATCAAGTAAGTCAAGTTGAGAGATCTGCATAAAGAATGGTAGCCAAAACCAGTGATACCAACAGCCTTGTTGAGCAACCTCGTCAAATATTCCATGCAAATTCTAAAAATCGAGGGAAAAATAGGATCACATTGACGCAAGCCCGTTTTACCCTTAAAAAATCCATGAGTTTTCCCATTAAGTACAAGAGAGTATGAGGTCGTAGTAATATAAATCATAATCATCTTGATGAGCTGAGGGGGAAAATTTAAAGCTTCAAGCATTTGTTCCACAAAGGTCCACTTAATCGAATCATAAGCTTTCCTAAGAGCCACTTTCATTATACACCTAGGAGAGACACTTCTCCTACTCTAAAGCCTAACCAAGTCCTGAGCAATCAATATATTTCCCAAAATGCCACGACTTTTAACAAAGGCATACTACACAGGACTATAATACTAGGCAAAGAGACAGCAACTCTATCACACAACAACTTGGAAATAATCTTGTATAGAATGGTACAACAGGCTATAAGCCGAAACTCCTTCACAGACCTAGGGTCACTTACTTTAGGAATGAGGAAAAGATTAGTACAGTTTATCTACTTCAAGATCTTACCATTCTCAAAGAAGCCCTTAACAGCATTGCAGATATCAGTCCTGACCAGATCCGAGCTCTTTTTGAAATAGCAACTAGAATAGCCATCAGGCCCTGGACTCTTGTCATCTGGAATTGAAAAATGATAGTGTTTGATCTCCTTAACTGATGGCAGTTTTACCATCTCCTCTCAATCCACTCTATCCACAACATTTCCTTCCAGCACAATATCCTTCAGGACATCATTTGATCTAGAGGAACTACCAAGCAATGCCTTATAATAGTCAAGGAAGACATTCATAATATCATCAGTATCCAAACACACGGTACCATCATTAGACTCAATCCTCAACACCTTATTAGCCAACATCCTTTGTTTGATATCATGATGAAACATATGAGATTTAGAATCCCCAAATTTTGTCCAGTCACACTTAGCCTTCTGTTTCAGGAAAGAAGTTTTAGCATACAAAAGCATGTATTAGGACTCTTTAACTTGCCTCTCCATATCCATTAGGCTCACATTCCTTGGATCATCATGAAGTTTTTTCAAACAGTCAATCATAATCTGAAATGCAATGTCAGTATTCTTTTCTACATCTGAAAAAAGGGACTGATTAAAATTTTTAAGTTCAGGCTTTAGTCCTTTAATCTTCTGACAAACTCTAAACATAGGAGTGCATGTCCATAACATTCTCCTTCCAGCCCTTTTCAGAATAAAAGTATATTCAGGAGCACTAGTCCACATGTTATAGAACTTGAAAGACCTTTTAGAAGTATTTGCTTTGGAGACATTTGTGACAATACAAGGATAATGGTCAAAATTACCCTCAGGAAAGAAGGTAGAAAAATAGTAATTCCAAGTATTGATTCACACATCATTTATCATCACTCTATCAATCTAGCTAAAAGCCTTTGTCTCGTTGGGTTGTTTTTTGTTCCAAGTAAAGAAAGACTCAAATGTTTTCATATCACTCAAATCACAGCACTCAACAACGTGTTGAAAAGGAAAGACCTTTTCATCCTTAACAATGCCACCAATTCTCTCATTAGCATACAACACATTATTAAAATCACCCAACACAATCCTAGGTACAACAACATTCCTTCCTATAAGAAAATTCCAAAGAGGATCTCTTTCCTCAACCTTATTGAAGCCATAGACAAAAGTAGCCAAGAAAATCCTCTAGGAAATCTTATCAAATAATTTAGTATGAATAAACTGTTGGAGTAAGTGTCCTCCACAATAGTGCATTTATATAATAAAACTTATTTGGAACATACGTGGCATGATTAGTATATTTTGATACTCCACGTCAGTTGATTAACGTAAATCGGTAACGCTCAGCTGACTAGAGTTTGACGTTATTGTCGTATGACGGCGGTGATCAACTGATCTCTTTCGGTCACACCTATAGGATGATACCCAAATAGAATATTAATTATTTGTATATGATACAGTTTAATTAGGGCATTACATATATTTGATATGTACGTTTAGTTACGAGAGTTATTTATTGGAAATTGAGTTAGGAACTCATTCCACGTAAGTTTATTAGTCAATTATACGATAACTGTCTGAATAAATTTTACGTCTTATTTGAATACGATTAAATAAGATTTAATTTAGTGATTAATCGTTAATTCATTAAATTAGTTGAGGTTATGCATATATTTTGAGGTAGAGGTAATTAATTAATTATGTTTACAAAGACTTGTAAAATAAATTAACTGTATATTGTGGGACCCATTATATATTGATATAATGGCTAAAATATCACTTAAAAGTTAAGGGTATATTATTTATTAATTTGAGTCATATAATTGTTATATGATCAAATTAACACTTAATTATATAAGATAATTAAGCATATGATTATAAGTATTTGTGGGACAAATATCAAAAAACAAAATGGACTACATTTCACCATGTGGACCGAAATTGTAATGGAAAAACACAATGATGATTGTTCATTTCTTGTATCACACTACAACATAATGATTATGACATATTATGACATGAACATGATCATAAACAATCCTACACTCTATCTATTTGCATGAGATTAAAAAATAAGTAAAATTGAGCTCACTTGTAGTTCAAGGGGACCGGTCAATTTGGCCTTTATATAGAACAAGAGTTGTTCAATTTTCATTCACTTCATTTTTTTGCTTATTTTGCTTCTTCTCTCTAAAGACCTCTCAACATCTCTCTAAACTCACATGCAAACTAATATTCATAATATATTACAAGTGTAGTAATACTATAATATTAGTAGTATTCTTGCTTACTTATTATCTAGTTAATAATAAGGTAAGATTATTTGGGTGGATTCTTGGGTGCAACAAGAAGGAGACCTTCTACTTTGGACGTGGTTTTATGGAGGATCATGCACTAATTACATGCTCAAGAACAATAAGAAGGAGTTCTTATTGTGCACATATTGAACCGGAAATTCCCAATGTAAGGATGTTTTCGTCTTATCTTTTCTTTTATGCTTTTATATTTGCATGATAACTATATCCTAAATCATTAAGTTAATGTAATTTAATGAACTAATTATGGGAGTCTAATTAGAGGTCTAGGACTTACATGTGGTATCAGAGCTCAATTGTTACATGCATGTTGATTTTAAGCATTAAAATCAAGTTATACGATAACTTGGGTAAAATTCAAAATTTGTGTTAATATTTGGTTTGCACGAAGTTTTTGATTTGCGTGCATACCTAATGACCTCAAAAAGGTTGTGGTCAAATTTGGTGATTTTAGGGATTAATTTGCTATTTATTTTGATTTATGGCCTTTAAATCATGTTAACATGCATTTTTTATGTTAAAAGTTAACTAAAAATAGTTGCATGTTGATTCTGGTCATGAATTTTTTATATGATCTCACATGCATGTTTTACATACTTTAGTAAAATTTAGTGACTTTTAATTAAGTTTTGCATGATTATTGATTTTTATGAGATAAAAGTCAATAAAGTGAGATTATTATGTTCATAAAATACAAACGTCCTTTTCTGGTCTTGAAAGGTTTTGGTAAATTTTATATGATTTATATCACCTTGGTGAAATTTTATAATTTGTTTCACTATTTTATTGTATTTAATGGTTTTTATTTGATAAAACCGTTGGATATAAAGTTATTTGTTCATAAAATTAATTTAAATTTTTTGGGCAAATGTTTCTGGTTTTTGGTGTTCCTGAAAATGTTCCAGAATGTACAAAATTTTTGGTTTCAAATTTTTATGTATTTTATATTTTATTTTGGGTTTATTTCTTAAATGTTGTGATTAAACCTCTATATTTAGCAAATACGATCAATTCAAACTAATTAAATATAAACAAAATTAGTGGGGACTAATTTTGAGTTCTAAATAATTTTAGATAATTATTTTGAGCTTAAATACGATTTAAGTGTTGATTATTGATTTTTAATGGTTAAAAATCGATAAACTCCATAAAACCGAGCTAGAATGAGCATGATAAGTATAAGGGCGATTTTGGCATGATTTTTACAGCATTTTATTTATGTTGTTATTGTTAAATGAATGAATGTCATTTATTTAATTTTTAATGCAAGTTGTACCTAGTATGGCCTAGATTATTTTAAACGGTATTACCGGTAATGTAAGGGAATACCGATTCGGTTGTAATTTTAATTGCGATCTCGTATCGCCTGTTTTTGTAATAATTTAATTTCATTTTCTAGATCAAATGTATAATAGGAATTTTATTTGTATCTTTTTGTAATTAATTATTATGAAAACGGAGATTCCCGAAGTCGGTGTTCCAAAAGGCGGTACCTTTTTGGAGCATGTACCGTGAAGAGGCAAGGGGCCAAGGAGTTGGTTTCCGATTTTGTAATCATCTAGTTAATTAGATTAGCTAGGTGTCCATACTAGGATTTATTATTTGCTTTCTTTATGTTTTCCGCTAATGCCGAAATCGCCAACATGCATTTTATTTCGCGATTATCAATTCAAAGTTATTCAAAATTCACCGACTAATTTCGCTTATAGGGAATTAATAACTAAATTGACAAGATCTCTCACATATATTAAAAAAAATGAGATTAGCCTTACCAATTAGTAAGACCTATGAATCCCGTGTTCATTAGGGCTACCACGCTCGTGGGTCCCTTTTTACCTCGGGTAAGTAGGGTGATACGATCACAAGCTAAAACTGGATTGGACTCACCGAGATAAGCGTTATCTTGGGTCTAGGAGATGGCTTTAGTTGAAATCCGTCAACCAAGAGTTCTAAGGGTAGAATTAGTCAAGTAATGACTTATCATTTTTAGATAAAGGTAGCATACGATGACTATTTTTTGTCTAAAGATGAGTCTTGGAATCATTTATATAATTTAGTGAGGGGTTATTATATAAATGCTAAACTTGTTAAAATTGTTTTACAAGAGAATTATATAGAAGCAATGAATGTTATTTTTCCGTTGATATTTATTTTTTTCGCGCAATGACAAATATTTCATCCTTCTACAAACTTGTAAATCCGTTCAATCGTGGAAAGGAGTTTCCATTAATTCATACGGTATCATTTTTTATTGCAATTTAAATCTCCGTTTAAACAACCATAGCTAAAGACAAAATGAATTTTATCTTTTGATCCTCATATTCACCATTGCAAATGTCTCTTATGAAGAGTATATGAATAAGTCACACTTAGTTAAAAACGTTTTGAATTTTTGTTACGTCTTCTTATAACAGTGGTACATCAATCTTTTTGCTCCCAAGAAAATATTTGTAATTTTTGGTATGTCGTCATAATGCTCATTATCGAGGCCAAATCAGTTAGGACGACTAGGTTAATCGATTTATTTAAAATCGTGAATAACCAAATACCGTAGGTACTTCATGAAAGGTTTATCCTTTTGAAGGTAAAACCATGAATGAAATGAAGAATAGTCTTCATTATATTTCTAATCTATTGGTCTAAAAAGAGATTCATGAAAGTGAGTGGGAGCTCTAAGAAAGATGTTTTATTCTTGATTCTTAAGAATAGGACGAGGTTCAAGAGTAGGTTGGCACAATGTTGGCACAATGTTGGCACAAGGCGAGGGAAAAAGGCAACACTATTTTGAATAGTAAAGTCAAAAATCAAGCAAGGTGTCGAACCCAACTTTTGATGATTCTATTATTCCAGTGTAGGACACTAGAAAACAAACTGTCCCAAGTTTTTGGAGAAATAAAAATTGGGTGTACTACACCTAAAAGTACTTTCAACCATATTATCTATTTGATCGACATTTATTTTGCTAAATGTAATTTTTGGGTATTAGATACCTATTATGGTTCTCATCAATGTATTCAATGCATATAATAAAAATTCGTGCGACGACTAGCCATGATTAAATGTCGACCTACAAGGGAAATAGAACTATTGTAGTTTTTATTTCTATAGAGACATATAAAATTTATAATGTGATCAATCCAGTTTTGGAAAGTATACTTTAATAAAAGTTATTATGTATATGACCTCTAAATAAAGAATATAGTATCCACTTTAATGTACGACACAAGTGTTTCACTTTTGTGAATGGAACAAGCGTTGTATCTTTTTATGCCTATACTTGGTCAATGGTTATCTCACACCAATCAAAGGTAATTATATTCTTGACCTAAAACTAGAAATTACTTGTCCTATAGATTGTAAAAGGCTCAAAATTGGTGACCCAGATCTAATCTTGATTCTGGACTGTGTAGCACATTAAAAGGCTAGTATTGACTAGTATCCCTAAAAAATTTGATTTTGAATCTTATGGTGTGTGCGAATCTTGTATTCAAGGCAAGATGATTCGTGCCCTTTTTATTGAAAAGGAAATCGAGCTAGTGAGTTATTGGCCATATTACATAAGAATATGTGTGGTCCAATAACTAACACAACCAGAGATGGTAATGAGTACTTCACTTTATTTACCGACAATTTAAATAGATATTGTGTTTGATTCTACTTAATGAGGTGCTAAGAGAAATATTTGAAAAGCTCAAAGAGCTTCAATGTGAAGTAGTTAACCAGTAAGATTATTAGATCAAGGACTTTGATTTTGATTTTCACCAAAAGTATTGTGAAATAGTT
The DNA here is from genome assembly GCA_022085475.1 of Heliosperma pusillum. Classification (NCBI taxonomy): domain Eukaryota; kingdom Viridiplantae; phylum Streptophyta; class Magnoliopsida; order Caryophyllales; family Caryophyllaceae; genus Heliosperma; species Heliosperma pusillum. The sequence goes on from JAIUZE010018341.1 coordinate 26,274, forward strand.
TCACAATTTAACTTCTCTAACACACATTATGAGATAAGGCGTTGTTGAATAGAGAAACAGAAACTTATACGATATGGTTTTGTCTTTGTCAAGTCAAACAAAGCCATTTGACTAACCTTGGGATCTTAATATTTTTGTCTGCTATTTCTTTTCCCACCATATCAAAGCACATTTAAAACAGTCGGATTTTATTTCATATACGATATGGATAGGTACCGTACCTAATTTATAAGTTATCCGAATGAAACAAGTGCTCAATAATCCTACATTGACCACGAGAACAAAGCGTTTGTGACTCGTGATGTTGTCTTTCAATAAAAATACGATTATTTCTTAATAAGACAGAGTGGGAGAAAATGTTTCAAGAGCCACAAACTGAGCATATTCCTCTGCGTTTGTTCTGTAGTTGTTTCTTCGGAACCTAAGAGGACAGGTGAAATTTTATCACTCCTTAATAGTGATGAATTCTAATATGTGACTTATAAAAGACTGTTTCTAGTCCCAACTTCTTGCTATTTCTTATAGTCATGCGATTCGTAATGGACTTCATGCATGATGGTCAGGTATGTGACCTGGTAAATTTTACTTGAAGAAATACGACCTCTTCAATATAAATTGATTTTTAAGATCGAAATTTGCATGGATGAACATTAAAATGTTTTCAAAGATAAATTGGTAGGCAAAGAGTTTTGCACCAACCTTAATTCTTCGATCTATTCGAATATACTTAGTGATTACAACATTTCATAATAGTATGATGACAATTGGATCTCAAGAACCACCTTCTTAAATACGATTCTAGAAGAGGTAGAATATTTTATATTCACCTTTGGGTTCGTAGATCCTAATTATCCTAAGTTAATTTTGCAAGCTTAAGAGGATGTCTTAAGTAAGCACTAAAGAATGGGAATTAGTGTGTCAATCATGTTGTAAAATATTTCTCGATATCTCGTGGAATTATGTTGAATACATGATGTTTAGTGGGAGTTTGAAGTAAGTTGCGTAAGGGGTGGACGACAAATTGTGGAGACATATTGATCAGTCTTATATGTGGAGACATTTTGATCATTTTAGATGATGGAAGATTTTGGAGAAGTAGAATACATCTTTTAGATATCTGGATTTATGGAGATAAATCTAAAAGGATATTAGCGTTGAGTCAAAATTCTTATATTGATAAGATCTTTGACTAGTTCAAGGAAGTTGAACACCTGATAATTGATTCCTTTTGCTTCTACTGCGGGATCAATTATATACGTTGTGATGTATACTCAATCCGACATTTCGCATGATTTGGGCATGACAAATTGTTTGCAATCAAATCCAAGTGAGAGTAATTTGATAGCAATAAAGAAAATCGTTTAGTACTTGCGAAGGAATAAAGATATGTTCTATGTGTTTGGAGTTTGAAGTAAGTTGCGTAAGGGGTTACACAAACTTCAGCTTCCAAACTAATCAAGGTGATTTGAAATCACGAACTGGCTGTGTTTTATAGAAGATTTATCTGTTGGAAGAGTACCAAGAAGAAATGACTATTGGAAAGGTTCCAAGTAAGAGTGACATTTCCAAATACAAATGTCATGTATCCACTGGAAGTATTCCAGGAAGTTTATCATTACGGATTTCACAACGGAAATGGAGTACATTGCATCATTTGATGATGCATATGAAAGTAGCTTGGATTCGACAGTATTGGACGGACTAGAAGTAGTTCCTATAGTTGTATATCCTATCCTATGATACTTGTAAAACAGTGGGAGCCACCTTTAGGCCAAGAGTCCTAAGTCTAGATTCAAACTAGACACGTACTCAGAAAATTTTATGTAATATGAGATTACGTAGACAAAGAGAAATAGCAATCAGAACGATGGGAAAGATGCAAGTATTGCTAATTCATTAGCCATGCCTTTTGCAGGGTGAACATGATAGTCATGTCATTTAAATGGGGATTGAAATAGGTACCTGTATTACTGGAGATTATGAGATTATGAGATATGAAATTATTGATAGCGTATCAATTTTTCCAGATATTTGATTATCGCATTCATTGTTAGAGTTTCATTAAAAACTTCTTTATTTAGTTTGACTAAATTTTAATACTTTGTTTATTCGAATTGGTTTAAAGAAAAGTTGAATCCAATTCAAGTGAACATGATGAACTCAGTGTTTTGTCTCTAGTCACTCATTTGAGGTGACGTCTCGAAGTGACTAGATTGTAAGTCGATTGATGTTGATTCAACACCATGGGGTCATGGAGATGACTGGTCGTTTACATAGACACACTGTGGAGACACTCTTTCGGGCAGTGAGCATAATAGAGTCCCTTAACAAAATTGGTGATGCCTGGTCGTGGCGGGGATTTCTATTTTATTCCTATGAGTCGATTCTTTAGACTGGCGACCTTTTACCTGAGTGGGTGTAGTTTCCGATTGACTTTGGTTTTTGTCCTAGGTCGTGCCGTGAAAGAAGGCCGATGGACATCTTCTGGGTCATGGTGATCTGCATCATACACTGTAAGATGGGTCAACAGGAATTGTCCACCCATGTTGGGTATTAACTTCTTCGCGCCACTCGAGAAGTAGTAACTGGAAATGCAAGGCCACGCTCGGAAGAGATCTCTGGTAGATTTTCCGGTCAGACAGTTACTCTCCCAAATCGAGAAACCACTCTATTTATATTTTTCAATCGCAAGTGCGACTTGTAAGACACCTTGCGATGAGTGGGAGGATGTGACACAAAAGAGCAAGAGAATCGGTAGCACAAACCTTGTCGAGAGAAGTGGGATATATTGTGGGAGGAGGAGTCCTCCGCAATAGTGTTGCTACATGCACAACTTGTATCGGACAAGTGGGAGATTGTTGGAATAAGTGTCCTCCACAATAGTGCATTTGTATAATGAAACGCATTTGGAACATACGTGGCATGGTATATTTTTATACTCCACGTCAGTTGATTAACGTAAATCGGTAACGCTCAGCTGACTAGAGTTTGACATTATTGTCGTATGACGGCGGTGATCAACTGATCCCTTTCAGTCACACCTATAGGATGAGACCCAAATAGAATACTAATTATATGTATATGATACATTTTAATTAGGGCATTACATATATTTGATATGTACGTTTAGTTACGAGAGTTATTTATTGGAAATTGAGTAAGGAACTCCTTCCACTTACGATTATTAGTCAATTATACGATAACTGACTGAATAAATTTTACGTTTTATTTTAATACGATTAAATAAGATTTAATTTAGTGATTAATCGTTAATCCATTAAATTAGTTGAGGTTATGCATATATTTTTAGGTAGAGGTAATTAGCTAATTATGTTTACAAAGAGCTGTAAAAAAAATTAACTTTATATTGTGGAACCCATTATATATATTGATATAATGGTAAAATATCACTTAAAAGTTAAGGGTATATTATTTATTAATTTGAGTCATATAATTGTTATATGATCAAATTAACACTTAATTATATAAGATAATTAAGCATATGATTATAAGTATTTGTGGGACAAATATCAAAAATCAAAATGGACTACATTTCACCATGTGGACCGAAATTGTAGTGGAAAACACATTGATGATTTTTCATTTCTTGGATCACACTACAACATAATGATTATGACATATTTTGACATGAACATGATCATAAACAATCCTACACTTTATATATTTGCATGAGAATAAAAAATAAGCAAAATTGAGCTCACTTGTAGCTCAAGGTGACCGGCAATTTTGTCCATTATATAGAACAAGAGTTGTTCAATTTTCATTCACTTCATTTTTTGCTTATTTTGCTTCTTCTCTTTAAAAACCTCTCAACATCTCTCTAAAATCACATGCAAACTAATATTCATAACCTATTACTAGTGTAGTAATACTATAATATTAGTAGTATTATTTCTTACTTATTATCTAGTTAATAATAAGGTAAGATTATTTGGGTGGATTCTTGGGTGCAACAAGAAGGAGACCTTCTACTTTGGAGGTTATTTTATGGAGGATCATCCACTAATTACATGTTGAAGAAGAATAAGAAGGAGTTCTTATTGTGCCCATATTGAACCGAAAATTCCCAATGTAAGGATGTTTTCGTCTTATCTTTTCTTTTATGCTTTTATATTTGCATGCATGATAACTAGATCCTAAATCATTAAGTTAATGTAATTTAATGAACTAATATAAGAGTCTAATTAGAGGTCTAGGACTTACATAAACTACGCAGACATATCAAGGAAGAGGAGATCAACATGTTAAGGTTTCCATAACACCCAAATTCTACCTCCAGGATGCTAATTTATGTTGGTAATATAAAACCAAATATAACAAACATTATTAGCAACATTATTCTGAGATAAAGCCTTGACCCTAGTTTTCAAGGAGCCCAAACAAATAAACATTATTTTGATGAAGAAAGCATTTAACTTCCTTTTGTTTTGTTGGTTTGTTAAGCCCCTTGACATTCCATATTCCAATCTTCGTCATTAGGAGGGTTTTCCTTCCCCCACCCTCTTTATCAACCAATGCAGAACAACCAATCAATTCAGAGTTGAAATAAACCATAAAGTCATTTCCACTCTCCCCATTACTTCTTGTTTCATGCCTATTGATTCTGGTTAAAATACGAGCATGAGTGAATATGGAAGAAAACTGCCTTGGCAATGGAGTAATAGCAAGGTTGATTATACCTGAAGTATCCTTGTCCACATTACTTCCTTGTTTTTCCTTTTGAGACTGCTCTCCCAACAAAGGAAATTCCTTAGGATTCAGCTCTACCACTGACATCTTATCCTTTTTCTTCCAGACCTGTTTAACTCTAAGGACTACCACCTTCTCCCTAAGAGCAACCTTTCTTCTACACTGCTTATCAAAAATGAGCAATACCATGACATGAGTTTTAGGTAATTGAAAGCCAGTCATACTCAATGGTAATTGTTATGTCGTTCCCCAATTCATCTTTAAAAATAACTAAATTAGGAAATTCCTGATCCACTTTTACTTCAATTAGAAATCTAGCAAACCCTAAGAGGGTCTTCCTAGTCGTAAGGTCATCAATACGAATAAATTTGCCAATAAGGGTGGCTAACTTCTCAAGACACTTAGTCCCCCACAATTTAAGATCCAACCCCACCAGCTTGGCCCATATTGGCACCTTCTTCACAGTGACTTTGGTGATTTTGGTCAAAGGATCCCAAGGTTTAAGTATGATAGGTTTACCATCAAATAAGAATATCTATATTTGATAAAACCAAGTTTAAATGTTCAAGAGATTTAAACCTGGCCACAAATAACCCATTTGGTAGAAAGGCTATTTTTGATAGCTCATAATCCTTCCAAATTCAACGCAGAAAGCCTTCCATTACTTCACGCGGAGGATTTGCACCAAGGACATATCCATAGACGACTGCTTCCAATAAATGATTTTATCATGGACATCCTCAGCTTAAAGTTTCAATTTAGGACCCTTATATGTGTCAGGTTTATCAATTTTCTCAAAGATAGATGACAAATTTCCTTGCTTAAAAGAAGAACACGCCTTATCATTATTGTAACACCCGTAAATGTACCCTATTTTTATAGTGAAAATATTTTACGGATACTTTTCAGCGAAATTTAGTTTTAATCGTAAATTTAATTTTCCGAGTCAAATTTAGAATTTCCGAGTTCGTATTTGGAATTTCCGCGAGATTCCATGTGAATCCCGTCTTAAGGCGACTTTGACTTTTGTTGACTTTTTCCCATAAATATCTCATACGCTCCTAACCTAATTCATTACTCACACAAACACATTACAAAACTTTCTTCTTCCTTAAGAAACCACCAAAACCCTTGCCTCCATTTTTGATCCGTCTTATAATCGTCATAACTCTTTCATTTCTCTCTCAAATTCACGTAAGTTCGTGATAAGTGAATATTTGTATGGTTTTAACCCCCAATTTAACTCGGTTTTGTATGTCATTTGTGCTTTGTTGAGCCACTTTATGAGCTAATATCGTCTTCTAGGCGAATTCCTGTGTTCTAACATGTTTTGTAGGGAAAGTGACGTTTCTACGCCCTTTTTCTATATTCCCGAGCATTTGCCTAGAACCCGACGATTTGAAGAAGAAAGCTTGACCAAGTGAAATGCATTTCAAGAAGGTTCACTAATTCGAAAGAGAGAAGAAGCAAAGACGGTTTCGTAGTTGTCGGAAGATCAATCAATTAGGCGGAAGCAATCATCGCTTTACATCAAACCCTACCAACAAACCCGACTCAAGAGGTCAAGGGGGATGATGGAAGTCAAGTCAAAGCGAAGGAAGATGAAACGTTAGTCAAATACTTCTAGATGACAACTTACCCGATCGGGTAAGTGTGTACCCGATCGGGTATGTGTGCTGCTTCGAGCATTGCGGCTCCTTCATCCTATTTTTGACCTATGTGTTTAATGCCCGACCTCTTCTCCACGAAACCCTAATACTATAAATAGATGCTCTAGCCCTCATATCATATCATCCATCTCTTCACACAACATCTCTTCTCTTCTTACATTTCTCTTTAGTTTAGTTTTCTTCTTTCTTAGTTTAGTTTAGTTTTAGTTTTCTCTAGTTTAGTTTAGTCTAGTTCTAAGTTTTCTTCAATTGTAGTTGTTCTAGTTGTAATTGGAATTCAAGTTTCCGGGTTTGCATTTCCTATTCAAGTTCTTATTCCATTTCAATCTTTGCTCATCCTTTTCGGTAATCTTTATTCTCGTCTTTACATTATAGTTTCATTTTCTTTTAGTATTTCCTTTATCATGTTTATCATTCTTAGTTTTATAATCTTAGTTTCCTTTTCATTGTTAATCATGCATAAGTAGTCACCCTTCTAGGGTGTAGGATAGCCATGTTAGATTAATTAAAAGATGATAATTGGATAAAAGAAATTGTGCCTTTAAAACGTTGTGTCTATGCATGTTTGGATTGTAACGATAGTTATCGACTTTTGGCCAAATCATTTGACTAGTATGGAATTCTTTTCCAAGGTAGACATACGAGAATTGAATAGACAAAGCATGACATGGTAGATTAAGACCTAGTAAATCGCCTAAAAAGCCTGCTAGACCATCTAATCTATGATTGTAATGAACACATCATTCTTACGAACTCGCAATGAATTATTTGCATATCCTAAATCCAATTTCTCCAATATGTCAATCTACATGTGTGAACCTACTTCCCTAGATTATTTTCTTTATTGCATTGTTATTATTTAGTAATTAGTGACAAACATTTGCCAATCGTCCAAGTTAGAGTTCTAACCACAACTATTCACAAGTATCTCCCGTCTCCCCGAGATCGACCCCTTACTTCCCTAATTACATTAATTTATTGTTAGCCTAGTATGGGTTATTTATCTTTGATTAGGGTACGCGACAACCCGATCAAATTTTGGCGCCGATGCCGGGGAGCACGGTCTTGTTTATTTGTGATTAGTAGAGTTTTACCTTGTCCTTTTTCTTTTTCTTTTCTTTTGTGTCGAGGAACACTTGTTCCTTATCTTTTCCTTGTAGTGTAGTGACTGTTTTCAGGTAATAGGAATATTTTTTCTTTCAAAGGGATTGCTTTATTTTCTCTCAATGACTATCTATTTCCAACCTCCACAATGCGAGAATGAACCTTTCCATGAATACCTCGACCGATTTTATAGCTATTGTAGACATATTATCTCTCTTGGGTATACCCTTGATGAGACCTATATGAGAGATGTCGTGATTCATGGAATGCTCATTAAGTGTCGTAGCCTGGCTATGCGATTGAGTGCTGGAAGTTTTTATCAGAAGAGAGGAAAGGAACTTTGGATTTTCTTGGACTTTATGGCATCCCAATCTCTGGATGAAACGCACCGACGGTTGAGAATCCAAGAGCAAATCAATGAAATCAGGGCTCAACTTCAAATACTCAAAGGGCAAAAGGAAGAACCCACGTTTAAAACTTGTAAGCCAATCAATTTTCCTTATGCTTTTTCTACCCCCCCATGTGAGTCTATTTTCTCCTGTGCTTTTTCATGTCCCCCATGTGAGTCTAATTCTCCCCAATCATATGAATTAATAGATGAAGATGATGATGGTCCAACCTTTTCTATTGAAAGTCACTCTAGTGTCGTTCCATTTGACAATTTTGAGACCCCCATTATTGATATTGACCATATGGTAGTTGAGACTTTAGACAAGGATGTTGTTAAGCCCATTTGTGACTCCAATGGAGAGTTGTCGATCGAGTCATCAGATTTCTTTGAAAATCCCTTCGCTAAGGATATTCCAGATTTATTTGAAAATGATAATGGGTTTTGTGAACCTAGCCTTGAAATTAAGTGGGATCAACCACCCATTTTTGATTCCCAATCCTTTGATTCACCCTACCCCCAATTAGAGTCCACTAACGATATTTTGGGAACTAATTGTTTATTACATGATCTTAAACATTTTACTCCATCTCTCACTGACGAGTGGAGCAGTTCGGTGGTCATCTATGAAGTTTTTCATGCGCACAATGATAAGATATATCAATTCTTACCTTCAATATTTCATGCCTATATCTTGTCAATTACTTACATATGTTTTTGTATAGCCCATGCGCAGGTATATGATCGACTTCTAAGGGCATTGACATGCTTTTTAAGGCACAAAGAATGATTTTCATTAATAAAGAGTCTAGCAAGACGTTAAACCAGCGCTTCTCGGGAGGCAACCCGTGTTTTCCCTTTCTTTCTGCATTTTATTTTTATTTTTCCCTTTTTCGTTGTTTTGTTAGATTTACCTTGCAGATGAGAGAGTTTTTGAAGAATCTATGAAGACTTTCCTTGTCAAGTCCAAAAGACTAGCTTGGGGGAGTCCGCGCTGACTAGTAAGCTTCACTCTTCTTTCATTTTTCCTTTTTCCCATTAAGCATCTCATTGCATATTTTGTCTTTGTGGTCACATTGAGGACAATGTGATGTTTAGCTTGGGGGAGGGATTGCATTTTCCCATTTTGCATTTTAGTTTATCATTTTTCCAATTTTGAATAAAAGAAAGAGAAGATTTTTGAGAAAATTTAAAAAATTTCTGAACACAATTGAATGCTTTTCATAGTTTGCTTGCTTGTTTACTATGCCATCATGTTACATTTCCAAAACTTAGAGCTTTCAAAAGATAATGGTTCAATATTTATTGAATTGTGCATACATGGGGAAGTCTTGTACACAATAGGCATGGAATGAATCTATAGATGAGTACGCTTGATCTTGACATTTGACAAGTTACATATATTGTAAGGTAGAACCTTCTTAGGCTGGTACATCTATACCCAGTCTCATCTAGGTGTGTGTAGTTCTCCTTGTGATGTGTGTCATGTCAAAACACATAAGTATGGTTCTCATTTCATTTCTATAAGCATTGCATTCATGATTCACTAAGATTTGAAGCCTTATTCACTTTGAATTACACCTCAAAATTAGCCCCTTCATACAAATGTTTCACAAAATAATAGCTACAAATAAAAACTGCCCACCTTTTGAGCTAGTAGCTAGACTATGGTGTATGGATGCTCTTTTGAGAAGATTTTGTTCCTTGATGTCAAAGTGAATTTGGAAGAACGGAAAAGTTCAGGAAGTGAAGTTGTGTTCAGAAAAGAAAAATTAAATAGAAAAATGAAAAAATTGGAAAAAAAAAATCGAAAAAATAGAAAAGAAATAAGAGAAGAAGTTGTGAGTATCTCCTAAGAAATGTCAAGTCAATATTCAGAAGGAGTTTACCCCTATGTTTCGTGTGTAATAAGCCAATTTGTTTCTTCTGGCTTCGTTTTTTGTCTTTTGGGAATTAATCGAAAGTTTGGATTGAGTTTTCATTTATCATTGGTCAGTTGCTAGCTCACTATAACCTTCACATGACCATAACTATTTGTCCACCTTTCACCCATTTCTCAAAGCCTTCTTCATTGTTTCGGCTTCTTTTCTGTGTGCATTGTGATCTTTGACTTGTGTTTTGAATTGTTTACCATATTAGACTGCGGACACATTTTCATAAGTCGTAGATAGGTGAGTGTCTCAAAAACATTTACACATAAAGAAATCACCTTTTACATACAATGAGTGTTCGAGTGTACCGTGAGAGTCCATTTGTCAAAAGATCATGCAAGAGCCGAAAATTCTGTAGTGAAATTCTTTGTGCTACGCCGTTATGTAAATCTCAGCCATGTTTATGTATCATTCTTGCCCACGTTGTTTTTGGGTTATGATTCATTATGTTTCCAAAGCTTTATGTTGAGATTTGTTTCTTGATGGTGTAGTAGCCAATGCTTGCAACCTTGTCCTGGTATTGTTTGTTATGTTTGCTTGAGGACAAGCAAAGGTTTAGCTTGGGGGAGTTTGATAAGTGAATATTTGTATGGTTTTAACCCCCAATTTAGCTCGGTTTTGTATGTCATTTGTGCTTTGTTAAGCCACTTTATGAGCTAATATCATCTTCTAGGCGAATTCCTGTTTCTAACATGTTTTGTAGGGAAAGTGACGTTTCTACGCCCTTTTTCTATATTCCCGAGTATTTGCCTAGAACCCGACGATTTGAAGAAGAAAGCTTGACCAAGTGAAATGTATTTCAAGAAGGTTCACTAATTCGAAAGAGAGAAGAAGCAAAGACGGTTTCGTAGTTGTCAGAAGATCAATCAATTAGGCGGAAGCAATCATCGCTTTACATCAAACCCTATCAACAAACCCGACTCAAGAGGTCAAGGGGGATGATGAAAGTCAAGTCAAAGCGAAGGAAGACGGTAAGTGTGCACACGATCAGGTATGTGTGCTGCTTCGAGCATTGCGGCTCCTTCATCCTATTTTTGACCTATGTGTTTAATGCCCGACCTCTTCTCCACGAAACCCTAATACTATAAATAGATGCTCTAGCCCTCATATCATATCATCCATCCCCACACACAACATCTCTTCTCTTCTTACATTTCTCTTTAGTTTAGTTCTTCTTCTTTCTTAGTTTAGTTTAGTTTTAGTTTTCTCTAGTTTAGTTTAGTCTAGTTCTAAGTTTTCTTCAATTGTATATGTTCTAGTTGTAATTGGAATTCAAGTTTCCGGGTTTGCATTTCCTATTCAGGTTCTTATTCCATTTCAATCTTTGCTCATCCTTTTCAATAATCTTTATTCTCCTCTTTACATTATAGTTTCATTTTCTTTTAGTATTTCCTTTATCATGTTTATCATTCTTTGTTTTATAATCTTAGTTTCCTTTTAATTGTTAATCATGCATAAGTAGTCACCCTTCTAGGGTGTAGGATAGCCATGTTAGATTAATTAAAAGATGATAATTGGATAAAAGAAATTGTGCCTTTAAAACGTTGTGTCTATGCATGTTTGGATTGTAACGATAGTTATCGATTTTTGGCCAAAATCATTTGACTAGTATGGAATTCTTTTCCAAGGTAGACATACGAGAATTGAATAGACAAAGCATGACATGGTAGATTAAGACCTAGTAAATCGCCTAAAAAGCCTGCTAGACCATCTGATCTATGATTGTAATGAACACATCATTCTTACGAACTCGCAATGAATTATTTGCATATCCTAAATCCAATTTCTCCAATATGTCAATCTACATGTGTGAACCTACTTCCCTAGATTCTTTTCTTTATTGCATTATTATTATTTAGTAATTAGTGACAAACATTTGCCAATCGTCCAAGGTAGAGTTCTAACCACAACTATTCACAAGTATCTCCCGACTTCCCGAGATCGACCCCTTACTTCCCTAATTACATTAATTTGTTGTTAGCCTAGTCTTGGTTATTTATCTTTGATTAGGGTACGCGACAACCCGATCAGTTCGTCTTATTCTTCCCCTCTCATCTTCCTCTATTCCTATTGGTAATAAAATTACCGTCTTTCTCGTTTTTTAAATTATCCGTCTTTCTCAAGGTGAATGATATTCATCTTTTATTATCTAATTGTATGTAGGTGGAGACTAGGAAGGTTTAGAAATCGATTAAAGACGCGAAAAGGTAACGGTGAAGGGTTACTCGATATAATTTACGTGTTTTAATGTGTTTTCCATGTTAGAAATCGTATTTAGAATATGATTATTAATTTTATTAGGAATTGTGTTTTAAGATGATTTTGTTGTTAGTTGATAATTGATATGAGAATTGATGAATTGTGATGATAGATGATATTTGTGTTATGCCTTAGTGAAATTGTGGAGATTTGTGTGACTCATACCTGTCCGAATAGGACGCAGGCTGCGTCGTGGTGACGCAGGCTGCGTCGTGGTGACGCAGGCTGCGTCGTGGTGACACAGGCTGCGTCACTCGCTGCCGACTGAAATTTTCCTACACTGACCCCTTTTCATAAAATGATCATATCTCCTTTGTTACTTGCTTGTTTTGGGCTTGTGACATCTCGTTGGAACCGTAAGAGGATAAGCTATCACCTTCATTTGGAATTTCTGCATTTGCATGTTTAGAAATCTAGTTATGACCGTTTTAAGTGGACCCTTGTTTTCGTTGGTTTCCAAACAACGTTGTTTTGGAGAGGTGATCTATGTTTTTACTCATTATGCTTCATAAACTTGTTCTAATGCTTATGTATCATGTACTGACTCATGTTTATCATATTTAAACTTATATGATTCCCTATTCTCATGTTTTGTGACGGTTTTTGGTATGTTCCCACTTTGAGTCGGTTTTTACAAATGTTACGGTTTTAGCACTATTTTGTTATGTGCTTTGTACTCTCATTCCCTTGGCTACCTCCACGTTCGTAAGGCTAGAATGTCGGAACGGGGAGGTATCCTACTGCTTATTTGCATGTGTTAGTGGGCATACGACATTGTTGTTGGGAGGCGAACGCTATGCGTTGATCGACCCGGCCGTCAAATGTAGTGTACTTGCGAGGTGGTGTTATTTGCATGTTGTAACAACCCGAAAAGTACCCTATTTTTCTAGTAAAAATATTTTACGGATACTTTTCAGCAAAGTTAAGTTTTAAAATAGAATTTATTGTTTCGAGTCGTATTTGGAAATTCCGAGTTCGTAATTTGAATTTCTGCGAGATTTCATGAGGAATCCCGTT
>JAIUZE010018342.1:0-43190 GCA_022085475.1 Heliosperma pusillum
CTCATAATTCTCTATGGGTACTTAGTCAACACGACACATATCATACAATCAAACAATCACGGGAAAAACTTCCTATCATGTGACTAATTGTATATAAATCATATTCAAATATCATATCGCCTCATATCTACTAAGGCTCATTCATTCATTCAATAAATAAAACCTTACCTGAAGACAAATCCCCGACCCGAGTCCCGCGACGGGTCATCAGTCAAAACGGGGCTGACTAGATCTTAGTTTGACCAAACCCGTTTGATCAAACCGGCTAGAACAGAGTCTTAGCCATCGAGGCTTGAACATAAGAATATCACATTCATTACATGTTATTTTATTAAAACTTCTAACATGTGAATTATTAAATCTTACGTAACCCCCCGCTTGACTTAAAGGATATCAAAATAAACTACGATCTCGTATTATAATTTCTAACATGTGAGAAATAATAATTTTATGAAAAATACTTTTTAATTAAATAATTTACTTATTAAAAATTTCCCACTTGTTAAATATTACAAAACACAATAAAATGACGATAACTCAAAAACCGTCACAAGTCCCAAAGTGGGACCCACGGGCTGAGTTGGGCCGGACCCCACATGGGCCTGGATGGCCCACGGGCCTGTTTTGGCTAAAATGGCTGATTTTTCTACTTTTACTAAAACCGCTTTCTTAATATTTCCCGCATGCTTTAACATAATTAAAACCCGTCAAAACAACAATTAAACAATCAAACATCGACACAACCCAAAGACCAAAACCCGGACCCACCATGGACCAACCCAGACCGGGTCTGAACCGGCCTGGACCGGCTGGTTTGGTCCGGTTTAGCCATTTCCCACGGTTCACACAACCACACTTTCCCAATTAATTCTAACATGTTTTTAATTAACAACATCCATTTTTAAACATCCAATTCAACCATCATGCATACAAAAATCATGATTATGAACCAATCATCAAAATATGGCAAGAACACTAATCATACTAATTATTCATACCACATAATAAAAATAACTACTTATCATATTACTACTTAAAAATCATAAGTGACAATAATATAAACTAAAACTAAAGCTATGTAACATTTATTCGTCGAGTAACTCGGAATCGTTACCTTAGCTAGCAAAATCAAGTAGCACCAAAATAATAAGAACTAAGAAAATAAGAAACCCGTCTTCTAATCTTCTCCTAAAATATACGAGTCACCAAACTCGTCTTCAAAATCTTCCCCTATAAGAAATGACAAGAAAAACATTATTAGAATTAAAACTTTGATTTTCCATAATTAAAGTGTTGAAAACGATTTTGTCGGAATTGAAAATAAAACGTACTTGAAGATGGAGAGCGAAGAGGAGATTCTAGAAATATAAGTTAGGACGGATTTAATTAAGAAATGAAGGTTTTATGATGATTTTGCTCAAGAACGACGAAGAACAAATGAAGAACGATGAAGAACGTTCAAGAACGATGAAGAACGATTAATTTGATCTTAATTTGATTTGTTGGAAAATGAAAAGTTGTTAGTGAGTAATGAAAAGAAAGAAAATATCAAGGCTTAAGAGAGGAAAAAGAGACGTGAGAAAAGAAGAGAAATCGGGTCTGTTTTTAAGCGATTGCGGAATTTAAGTTGATAGACCGATAAAGTTACAAATATCTTAGATATTTTTATTAGTTTAATCATATTAATTAAAAGATATAATATGAGTGGAAAAAAAGTGACATGGGGCGCGTGACTCATGTCAAAGTCGGGTTTCGGGACTTAAATTGACCCGGGAATAGTTAAATGACGTTTGGGGTTAAATCATAAAAGTTATTCTTTAATTCCGAATAAATTCAAAATAATTATATTAAATTATCATAAATTCAAATAAATCTTAATAAAAATAAATTAAATTTATTATTTTTCAAAATAAAATTTCGGTCTTTAAAATTACGAGGCGAGTCGGGAAAAGTCAACGAAGTCAAAGTCGACTTAAAAGTCGAGAAAAGTCAAAGATGACTTAAAAGTCAAGAAAAGTTTATGACGACTTAAAAGTCAAGAAAAGTCAATGACGACTTTAAAAAGTCAAGAAAAAGTCAAAGACGACTTAAAAGTCAAGAAAAGTCAAAGATGACTAAAAACGGTCTTTTCATGAAATCTCTCAGAAATTCCAAATACGAACGCGGAATTTCAAAATACGACTCGAAACAAAAATTCTATTTTAAAAACTTAAGTTCTACTGAAAAGTGTTAGTAAATATTTTTACTAGAAAAATTGGTACTTTTCGGGTTGTTACCACACGTTGGGTAAAAACATCTTTAGGCCACTCGAGGAGAAGTTACTGTAAATGCGTGGCCACGCTCGGAAAGAGATCTATGGTAGATTTTCCGGTCAGACAGTTACTCTCCCTATCGAGAAAACCACTCTAGATATTGTCAATCGCAAGTGCGACCTGGAAGACACCTTGCGTTGAGTGGGAGATGTGATAAAGAGACAAGAGAATCGGTGACGCACACTTGTGTCAGACAAGTGGGAGATTGTTGGAGTAGGTGTCCTCCACAATAGTGCGCCACATAATAAATCTTATTATGGAATATAATTGGGATATTTTGACTATATATATGATTAGTCAGTTGATTAACGTAAATCAATAACGGTTGGCTGACTAGAGTTTGACGTTATTGTCGTTTGACGGCGGTGATCAACTGATCCCTTTCGGTCACACCTAAAGGATGAAATCCAAATAGTAACTAATTATTTGTATACGATACAGTTAATTAGTACATTACATATATTCGATATGTACGAGAGTTAATTGTTAGAAATTGAGTTAAGAACTCAAATTCGATTAAACTTATTTTTCAATTATGCGATAATTGACTAATAAATTTATATCTTATTTTAATACGATTAAATAAGATTTAACTTAGTAATTAATCGTTAAATTACTAAATTAGTTGAGGTTTTGAGATAGAGGTAATTAGTTAATTATATTTACAAGGAGTTGTAAAATAAATTAACTAAGCATTGTGGGACCCATTATATATTGATATAATGGTAAAATATTACTTAAAATGTTAAGTACATATTATTTATTTAATTGAGTCATATAATTGTTATATGATCAAATTAACACTTAATTATACAAGATAATTAACCATATGATCAATAAGTATTTGTGAGACAAATATCAAAAATCAAAATGGACCAAACTAGGCCATAATGAACCGGTTTTGGTAGTAGTTACATGGTGATGATTTTAGTTCTTGTTTTTACTATTTAGTTACTTATGAAAGTGACATAACAAGTACATATAATCATCATATATACTACAACACTCCACTCTAATGCATGTGACAAAAAATTGAACAAAATAATAGTCCACATTTGGACTATGACATCCGGCCATAGTGGCTTGATAATGAACATTGGTTGTTCATTTTTTTCAACACTTCATTTTTGTGCATTTTGCTTACTTCTCTCTAAAACTCTTCTTCTCACTAAAAACTCTCAAATACTAATATTTACTAAGTATTACTAGTGTAGTAATATAGTCATAATATTAGTAGTATAATATCTATCTTATTATCTAGTTAATAATAAGGGTAGATTATTTGGGTTAATCTTGGTGCAACTTGAAGGAGATCTTCTACTTTAGAGATAGTTTGTGTTCATCCATATTAATAGCTCAAGAACAACAAGAAGGAGTTCTTGTTGTGCCCATATAATTTCCATATCAATGTGAGGAGATTTCTTATTTTATATAAATGTCTTTATATTTGCATGCATGTTACATAGATCATTATAAACTAAGTTAAAAAGTAATTTAGTAATTAATTAGAGGAGTCTAATTAAGGTCTATGGACTTTCAGTTTTGTCCCAAAAGATGGATCGGATGTATTATGACTTGGCACTTGGCCAATACCCGTCCTATGATAATTGGTGTAGGGAGGGGTATAAGGAGCTCACTGGCCCACATCCATCTTATTTCATGTGGCCCGAGGGTGGGTATGATCAGGGTTCGAGGGTGTTTGGGGACTTTAATGTCCGTCATGATTACTACTCTTCGCCGGTCTTTGCTCAACCGACAGTCCATAATGAAGAGGCGGATCCCGAGACGGCGGCTCAAAATGCCGAGTGGTTCGATAGGATGGGGCCTAGGTTTGAGATCTTGGATGGTACTGGCTCAGGTTCGGGATTCGGGGGTGTAGATGAGTCTTATGCGGCGGCCGGGAGCGGCCATATTGATGCTACACCCACCGATTTTAGTGGGTTCTCCTATGAGACGAGACACCCATGAGTATGATCCCTTAAATCCAAATCTTCATCATGTTTATATTTTTGTATGCATTTAGATACTTGTAATATATTCTAGATTAGTTATCCATTTAGTTGCATTCATTTAGGCTTGCATTAGAATTTAATTTTGTAAATATCGTCACATGTTAAGTCTTGCATCCATATAGTATAGTTTGCATTATATTTCTTTTGATCATTTAGTCTAGAATCATGAATTTGCATTTTATTCCAAAAAAACAAAAAAAATTAGAAAACTTTCCAAAATACCAAAATTATGTTATTTGTTTTGAATTCACCCCTCACACCATGTAACTACTTAAGTGTGGGGAGGGAATTCCCCCAAAAAAAAGAGGCAAAAACATGTTTTATTTTTCTTTTTGCCCCCTTTTCATAATTGATTCACTTACTCGAGGACGAGTAAGACTTAAGTGTGGGGAGGTTTTTATTTCTTTTGTATATATCGTTAATATTTGAAAAAATCGAAAAATGCCTAAAAATCGAAAAATTTGAAAATTTTCCAAAAAATATGTTTAGATTAGTTTGTATATATTTGGTTTTCACTAACTCTTTTGATAGGCAACTCACATGGAGCAGTGGAGAAGACGCACTAGGTGATATCTTCTCTAACCCTTTCTCTTTTTCTCGTATATATAGTGTAGAAGAAGAACAGGATTCTATGCTTTGGTGCTCCCTTTGGGAGCCGGATTGGTTGATGATTTGGTGTGTTTGTTGCTAGGATTAGTATTTAACTTGCATTTAGTGTAGAACTTGTATATAATATGTTCATTTGCATTTCACATAGATTGTACATACATGTTTAGATCATGCATGCATTTGCATTGTTTTGTAAATATAGTCTTGGAGCCTAGATGGAGGAGTCATGTTGACAATGATTTAATGTCGAACCCCCTTGCCAACCTTCTTTTGACAGCTTGTGCCTCATTTACATCACTTCTTAGTAGGTTGTGCTTGCAAAACCGGGAAGTCTAGCTTAGCGACTGAGTGTGGACTACCTTGTGAGGCCATTTTGAGCCCTAGACCCTACCAAATCCGACGTTGGCTACAAAATTGTGAGGTTAGAGCCTCTAGTGACTGGCTCATCAAACCGGTCCCGCATAGGATTGAGAGTAGCTCCTTACGTGGCATGTTACATCTTTTACGCTTAAGTGCGGTTCTCTTGACATGGTTTGTTAAAGAAATGTTGATGTGCAATGTTTTGAGTCAATTTGTTCAAATAAATCGCCTCACATAGCCAAATATGCTTTATCTTATGCCCCCGCATCGATTCCCTTTTTTTTTTTGTAACCCAATTTGAGCCTTAGCCATGTCTTTTGTTTAGCTATCAAACATCTACATCCCAAAAACATCTCACCAAGAGTAGCAAGTCATGTAGATTTTTTGATTGATGAATTTGGGTGGGTTAATTTATTGGAAGGTATTTTGTTGAGTTAATTTGGTTGGAAATATCGAGGAGTTTAGATATTGTTAATAAAGTATTTTGGGAGTTGGAACAGGAAAAGAATATAGAAAAGAGAAAAAAAATGAGAAAGAAAGGAAAAAAAATCAAATACAAAAGAGGAAAATGAAGTGGAAAACAAAATAGAATAGAGATGAAATAAAGGGTTGAATAAGTTGCTTTTGGATCCAAAATTTCGAATTTCTAATCATGAGAAGGTTTTTGTTGGCAATCAAAGGCCAAATATTGAAGGATCCTTGCCTTTCTTTTTGGATATTAATGGTGGTTTGGTTAGGATGTGACTTTTTTACTCTTTCGAGCTCCACATCTCCTAAAATTGGTGCTTGCAACAACCCCTTTCTCACCCTTTACCTTAGCCCCATTACAACCCTATTTGACTCATATTTGTGCATCATATATCATTTCTTAGACGGACAAGTTGACGGGAGCACCACATTTATAGCGGGCATGTCTCGCAAGTCGACGTAGGAGAGTGATTTTGGCTAATTTGTACAAAAAATCGCTCGTTCTTTCATTGAGTGTCGAGTGAAAACCTTAAGAGTCGGTCTTGGTGTCCTTGTCGGGTCGAAGGCTTGATATTGAGCCGAATCTTGTGTAGCCTTGTACATCTTGGGAGTAAAGCCTAGTTCTTCCCCTTTGCCCGCCTAGAATCCGTTTCTTGGCGCCGTGACTGTTTTTGTTGGTCCTTTTGGGTTTGATTTAGAGGTTTGGCATAGCGGTGAAACTATGAGTCGACATCCTCCACCAAAGCTCCTATGTGCTAACTTATAAAATCCGCTTAGATGAGGAAAGCGGTTTAACTCTTCGTGGTGCATCCTATGTGTTAATTTATGTTTTATTGTTGGGTGTGTCAAAATTTTTCCGCAAGCCCCTACTTGCCTTGCAAGGAGGTACTCTACCTCATGAGTATCTCGTTGTGATTTGAAGGGACGGAGGAGGCCCGTTAATTGCCTACCATCGGATATTATTAGTACTTTAGGTAGTAGCATTAGTGTTAGTGTAGTGTTGAATAAGGGTACACATGGGTCTCGAATCTTGTTTCCTTACTCAAGGATGAGTAAGTCTTAAGTGTGGAGAATTTTGATAAGCATTTAATTAGTTACATTATTCCTCTCATTTTCGTCCCCATTTTCCCGATTTCCCGTGCTATGAATGTCGATCTCATTTTGCAGAACTTAAGGCGGAAATGTAGAAATCGGAGCATAAAGGCCTTGCATGAGTCGGGATTCGGAAATGAGAACAAGAAATGAAGAGAGAGCTCTCAGGTGGCGCAGGCCGGCCCAAGGACCGGCGGCCGGCCACCCGGCTCAGACAACATCTCCCCAAATAGAAGGAAGAAGAGGGGAAGAAAGAAGGGGCCTAGTAGCGCTGGTCGGGTACCCGGCGGCCGACCCACTACCAGGCCCGCGCATCATCAGAGTAAAATGGAAAAAGCTCGAAGAATTTAACGTGCTCCAGGCTGGTCAGAAGGCCGGCGGCCGGGCACCCGGCTGAGACCCCCTTTCCTATACTTAGAATATTTTTGGAGAAAAAGGGAAGGAAGAGTCTGATGTGCTCCAGGCTGGTCAGAGGGCCGGCGACCGGGTACCCAGCCAGGAACACAAGCCCGCATTTCCACTTTGCTCTTCCATTTTATTTCTTAATTTTGAGATACCTATATATACCCTCTCCCTAATTTTTGTAGGCAGCTTTTTATCAACTCTTAGCACAAAACCCTAGAATATTTGTAATCTTTAACACTCACTAATTACTCTCTTAATTGTTCCTTAATTAAGTTTAGTTTCTCAATTCAAGTTACTAGATCTAGTCTCTCTTAGTAGAACTATCATAGTCTTGGGTTTGTATTGAAGATTTTGGGAGAAGACATTCTCCCTATTCATTAATAGAAGTATTGTTGGTATAAATTCTTCACCTTTTAGTTGTTTATGCAATTTATTTCATTTCTAGTTAATTATTTGTCATTTGATTGTTAGAATTCTTCCCTTCTAAAGTATGATGTTCATCTCCTTATTCTTATTGTCTAGTTGCTTGCTTTCCTTCAATATGAGTGAGTAGTTTCCCTCTAGGGTTTAGGGGAAACCTAAGGGAGGATTATGTGGGAGAAGTAGTTGAATAATTAGTTGACTCGTGGTGATAATGGGAGTATTACCCATATGCACACTAGGTGTTTTGTGAATTGTATAAACGAAAGTTACGCACTTCATCGAATATCGTTTGATTATCTCTTAAGCGACGGCGGTAGAGATGATTAGACTAGTGTTTATATGAGTATTTTGAGACAAATGCGATAGCTTTGTTGAAGATTATTGATTGTTGAGACATTAGCAATTAATTCTACTCAAACTTATTACCCACTTACTAATTACTTGACAAACCCATTGATCCCCTTAATAAGGTGAACCCTTTACCTTAATTTTTCATAAATTGTTTTTAACCATATCATTTTAGCAATTTGTTGCATTTAGTAGTTCGTAGATAATCTTCTCAATCAACTCTTGTTAGGCTAAAATAGGACGTGATCAAACTTGTAGTTGACCCCTCCATCCTCGTGGATTCGACCCTTATATACTACTTATATCGGGTTTATTTTTTGATGTGTGAATTGACGACAAAATCACTCTTCATCACACACCTATGCAAAGATAAATTTCCCTAGACACAAATAAATGTAGTACGAGAGTTCGAACACAAGGAGACGGGAATTTCGTTATGAAAAGCTATGAAAAGACTACTATTAAAGTCTGTTTAATGGTTGGTTTAGTTTTGATGGTTAGCTAAAGGTGATGTAAATCAAATAATATTAAAAGAGTCTAGGGGAGTCGGGTCACTCATACAAATACGTAAATGCTCAAGTTAAACATATGAATTCTTAATGTTGTTAATTGGTTAGGCTAAAGACACCCATCTGTCGTCATTAGTGTCAACCCTAGGTCGAGTCCTAGAGAACTTTCGTTATAACTAGAGTCGTCCTACTACACACGCTTAGTCTAATCCAATTCCGTGCCTCTCGACTTATAGAATGAATTAACAAATTTAATAAATGTGATTGGCCAAATAACAAAGATTAACAAAACAATACAAGCATGTGATAGAGACAATTTATCATTATTAATTCATCCTTATTTTAACAATTACAAGTTACTAATTATGCATGGCTTCTTTAATCCCTAGGGAAATGAAACTACTCACTCATGTTAATGTTTAAACTAATAGTATTTGATTTAATAAGCATGATGAATATAAAATTACAAAAGAAAACAACTTGTTAATATAGAATTTGTTATACTAAGTGAATGAAATTACTACTAATAATTCTAATGTAAATAACAATGAAAACTTAATTAACTAGTGTTACGATTAACTAAATGATTTGTAAGGTAAATGAAGAAAGTGAATACTAACATAAAACTAGAATTAGGATTACCGCAATAGAGAAACATAACTCGGAAATGAAGAACAAACAACTCAAATAGCTTGAAAGGAAAGATTGAATTACAACTTTGAAATGTAACCAAGTGTTTGAACAAAGTAATAACCAAATGTTTAACTAAATATGAAACTAAGAGAAATTTGTGTGCTTAAACTAAGGACAATGTAAGGGAGAAATGTGTGTAAAGATAGTGTAAAAGATATGAAAATATATGAAAATATATGAAAAAGGATGCCCCTAAGTGTCGAAGTCCCTCTCCTTTATATAGGTAGAGGGACTTGAAACGCATGCATTCACAGAGACCAAACCCCGATCGGGGAATGGGAACCCCGATCGGGGTTCGACTAACCCGGTTATATTTGCTTAATTGCTACATTTAATACTTAAGGAATCCTAAGCTATGCCTTTAAGCACCTTAATTCTCTGGTTAATTGCATAGTTTTGAGATTCCTTGAGCATCCAAAGGAGTATCATATGTTGAGTTGTGGGATCCTTGCATTGGCCTTCATTTTTGGTTTCTCATTTGCATATCAATCCATTTCACAAATCTTCATACTTGGTTTTTCATTCTCCATTCTTACCTTCCATGGTCCATCTTCTTCCATTAGCTTGTTGGACTTTGGTGCTTGCTAATGTGCTAGGAAAAAGCCTCTAAATGCTTAGATTCCTACAAAACATAGCAAAAAAGAGCAATGCACTTCGAACACGTAATTAGCTCACAAATATACTAAACAAAGTATAACAATCATGTAAAATCGAGCTAAATTAGGGAGTAAAATTATATAAAAACTAGACATCAAACTCCCCCAAGCTAAACCCTTGCTTGTCCTCAAGCAAGCACATAAGACCAAGACAAGAGAGGAAAACAACCAAGTCCCCACAATTGCAATATCGAATTTTTAAACTATCAAGTATAATGACTCAAATCCCGAAACAACACGGGCATAAGGATAATGCAATAAACATGGATGAGATTTACATGGCGGCGTAGCATGAAAGAGTTCAAATGAACTTTTCGGCTCTTGCATGATCTTTTGACTTATGGACTCTCACGATTCACTCAAACTCGTTTAATGTGAAAGGATTTTTATGAGTAACACTCACCTATCCTCGACTCATGAGAGTGTTCCCGCAATCTAATACGGTAAAAATTTCAAAACTACAAGCCAAAAACATTCAAATGCAAGCATGAAAAGGAAGCCATAGGTAAGAAGAAGGTTAATAAGAAATGGGTAAGAAAGGGGAACAAATGATTTATGGTTTGTGGAGTTAAGTCAAGCTAGCAACAACCAGATGTAAGGATGCTTAATCCCAAAACTATCCCAAAATTTTCAATACAATTCTTAAGAAAAACTCTCCAAAATATATATGAATAAAACATGAGAGTTTCTTAAATCATCTTTTTTTTTTCTCATACAAGACATGCTTCTCTTTTTTTTCATTTCATGCTTTTTCTTTCTTTTTCTCTTTTTCTTTTCTTTTTTCTCATCTTTTTTCCTTTCTTTCCTTTCTTCATTTTTTCATTTTTGTTCATGTCAAGGCATTAAGACCAAGCTTGCCATGTTATTTCAAAATACAACAAATCCTAATTGAGCACCCAAACACAAATTAATCAAGGCTACTAGCTCAACAAGGTAGGCATTTTTTGTATGTAGCTAATGATAGATTTTTGTAAATGGGTTCAAAAAGGCAAATTTAATCATGTGGATGGCTCCAAAATGCTACCAAATGAATGCATGTTTATAAAGAAATGAAATTAAAACCATACTTGTGCGTTCTTGACCATAAGGAGACCTACACTCACCTAAGAGAGACCGGATATGGATGCATCGGTCTAAAGAGGCTCTACATTACCAATTTGTGGCTTTCCAAAAGTCAAGATCAAGCTTATTAGGTTCAATTTCCATCTTCCACCTACTATGTCAAGACATCCCCATGATTGCAGTTATCCTGTCAAATAATAGAGAATCATTAGCTATTAAGCTAAAATCGGGACATACAAATGGGTACAACTATGTAAACCATGACCAAAGTAGGCAAGCAAAGCATGTGAAGCACAAATTTAGCACAAAATTTTCAAAGTTTCATATATTTCCTAACTAAATGCAATTCCTAACTAAAATGCAAATGCAATCCCCCCCAAGCTAAACACAACATTGTCCTCAATGTGCCAACATGTAAAAACACCCAAGCTAACCGTAAAAACGGTTCAAAGCACAAAACAGTGAAGACAAGAGGTTAATATTTAATGGGGAGTGGGAAAAATAAAACTAAAGTGCAAAGCAAAAAGAACATACTAGACTAGCTAGCTTCCCCCCAAGCTAGTATAAATATGGGGGAATCCTCCAAAGTGATGAAGGAAAAGATGTTTCCGTGGGATTTAAATGAAGAAAAATGAAGAAGAAATATAGAGTATACCGTCGGTTTTCGAATAAGAAGAATGCTGAATATTTCTGTTTCGTAAGAAGCAGAAAATAAACAGGCGACTTGGGAATTGAAACCCCGATCGGGGCCTGGGAACCCTGATCGGGGTTGACCTTCTGTAAGTCCCCTGACTTTTTTTTTCTCGTCCGTGTTTTGTAGTATTTGTTTCCCCGAATGGATTTTCGTGCTTGGGGATGCGTGAATTTCCTCATCAACTCTTCTTTTCTTTATGTTTCACCTAAAAATCACAAACAATAAACATCGTCAAGTCTAGTTAAGTCTAAAAAAATGAGAAATTACGAAAAATAAAGAAAATAAAATGAAAGAAAATAAAAGCTTGGGTTGCCTCCCAAGAAGCGCTGGTTTAACGTCCCGCACGACGTATGAAGCTCGAGTTGGTTCAAGCTTCCATGCGAACTCCCTCGATTATCCCAACGATCGCATTCTCATGGTAGACCTTCAAACGATGGCCATTGACTTTGAGTTTTTCTCCATTGGTGGTCATCACTTCAACGGAACCAAACTTGTTGACATTTGTGACGGTATATGGACCGGACCACCGCGATCGTAATTATTTCCGGAAATAGCTTGAGTCAGGAATTAAAAAGCAACACCTTATCACCGATTTGAAACTCCTCCTTCAAGATTTTCCTATCATCGACAAAGTGTGAGCTTTCCTCCAATGATAACTCTTCTCCATCCAACTCATGCTCCAAAGCATTCATCCCCTCATTCTCAATCTCATCATCACCTTCAAATGATTCTAATAGCAAAAGTGCCTCCAAAGGGTCTTTAGCCAATGACCGAGAGATAGAGTCATCTATGATAATGTCCAAAACATCAATAGAAAAGCAAGACTCTTCTAACATGGGACTCTTCATGGAACTATTCAAGTTAAATGTGACCTTATCGTCACCCACTTCAAATGTTATTTTACCATTCTTGACATCCATTATCGTACCCGCGGTATGTAAAAAGGGTCTTCCTAAAATAATTGGGATTTGGGCATCCTCGGGCATGTCAAGAACAATAAAATCAACTGGAATAAAGAATTTACCAACTTTGACGGAAACATCCTCCAAAACTCCCAAAGGGCGTTTTATAGAACGATCCACCATTTGAAATGTGACACTAGTACATTTCAAGACTCCCATATTAAGCTTAGCACAAATAGAGTAAGGAATGACACTTACACTAGCACCTAAATAACATAAAGCTTTATAAATTTGATAGGTACCAATCGTGCATGGAATGGAAAAACTACCGGGATCTTTTAATTTAGGAGGGGACGTATTTTGCAAAAGATCACTACACTCTGCGGTGAAGGCTATAGTTTCAACTTCGTCAAAAGTCCTCTTCTTAGTTAAAATGTCTTTCATGAACTTAGTGTAAGACGGAATTTGAGTGATTAGTTCGGTAAAAGGAGCAGTTACCTGGAGGTTCTTCATAACTTCCATGAATTTACCAAATTGAGTGTTCTTGTGATGCTTTGCCAATCTATGAGGGAAAGGCACTTTGACTTTTTCCGGCTCCTTTGTCTCAACAACCTTCTTTGGAGGAGCATCCTCCACATATTTGACTTGCTCAACCACAATAGGATCATCCACCTTCTTTGGCATAACCTCATCTTTATTACCACGAGGGGAAACCTCCAACTCAACAAGCACCTCCTCATTGTCTTTGGGCATTGGTGGCTCATCATACTTTGTACCACTTCTCAAGGTGATGGCATTGAGAGTATCATGTGGTTGCTCACCTTGAGGTGGTAATTGACCCGGCCTTCTTTGAGAGCTAGAAGAGGCTAGTTGAGCCATTTGTTGTTCTAGCATTTTGATTGCGGAACCATGGCTTTGATCATTCTTTTGAAATTGAGCCAACATTTCCATTTGGGTCTGAGCCAATTGCACTACCAAGAACTTGAGTTCTTCGTAGTTTTGTTGGACATTTTGGGGTGGTGGAACTTGGTTTGGTTGGGAGTTTTGGATTGGTAGTCTTTATTGGTAGTTTTGATTTTGATAACCCGGTGGAAAATTGAACCTTTGTTGTGGGACATAGGCATTTTGTTGATCTTGAGGCACAAAGTTTTGTTGGGGTTGAGGATTGAGCACATTGTTGATTTTGTAAGACAAGTTGAAGTGGAATTTTGTGTTTGGGTTGGAAGTATTGGAAAAGGTACCCGGTGGATAAGAACTGCAGCAGGAGCTCACCCAAGGGGCCTTGATAATCAAGCCACAAGCCAGACAAGCTTGACCCCAAGACCCCCTCAGATGGAAGCTCGAGTCACAAGGTCCAAACAACAAGCCATAACAAGCCAAATTCAAGCCAGGCCAAGCCAAGACATTGAGGAAGATGGTCCAGGGTTCACCAAGCCATGCCAAGGTCCAACTCAGTCCACATTCCCCCCACAAGCCAGAAACAATGTCAGTCAGAGCTCAGCAGACCAGTTAGCAAACCCAGCACCAAGGAGGTACACCAGAGCATCCCAGCCACCCCCACCATGGCCTATCATCAAGCCAACCCATTAATCAACAAGTTTGTCCAGGAGAGTTCCTTTAGAACTCTAGCAAAAACTCAAGTTACAAGCATCCTAAGCTAGAGTCCAATGAGCAGCATAGCAGAGAAAGTACAAGTCCAGATGTGGCTTCCTTTTGTTTAAGTCAACTTGTCCTCACCCAAGGCAGGTTTATCTAAGTTCTAATAAGAGTAGAGAGTCCCAAGGAGCAACAAAACATCCAGAGCAAAGCAGCAAGACAACAAGAACAACAGATTTCCATTTCAGGAAAAATCCAAAAGCTGCTTTATTACTTTTGCATCAGTCTATTTTTTATGCTTTTGTGTCTGTATTTTCTAGTTGTTAGACTCGTCCTATTGTGAGGTTCTTAATTAGTGTCTGTTGTAGTAGTTCAAGTCCAAAGTTGGCCCTTGGATAGACTTAACATCCAAAGGTTCACAAGTGTATCAGCCTCCCTATATAAGGAGGTCTTTGTGTGTTGTTATAATCAGACTTTTATGAATGAATTAGCTTGAGAAACCTCTCAAATCTTTCAAACTTGTGCTAAGTGCTGTAGTTTGAGCCAAGCCTGATACATCTTCAAGGTGTCTGATCAGTGTCTTGCATTGTGAGTCAAGTTAAATATGTGCATTGCTGTGATTAAGTTGCTTGCTAATGAGTATCAGTCTAGGGTGTTTGTGCATTGTTGTAACACTTTAAACTTGTCTCAAAAACTAGTCTTTTAGTCCTTTCTCTTGTGCCATGCTGTAGGGAAAGCTCTCTAAGTTATATCCTTGAGTTTTCAGCTAATACAAATCACCCTCTCTAAAACAACACCCATTTCTGCTTAAGATTGTTCTCAGTTTGAGTCAGACTAATCAAGCATCCCTTAAACTTGCAAACCTTAGTAGTTTACACTCCAAATTGGTATCAGAGCTTTGGTTGAGAGTCTTAGTGAGTTCATTTCCCCTAACTACATTTAAAAACACAAAAACAACCCAATGAGTGAAGAGAGAATCACCAACTTAGAGACTATGGTAGAAGGCATAACCAGAACTGTCACACAACTTACAAGGGCTATGAATGAAGCTCTTGATGGCAATATTGCCATAAGAGGAAGAGGTAGAGGACGTGGAAGAGGCCAAGGAGGAGGTAGAGGAAGGCCACCTGATAATGAAGAGTATCCAGACTCAGATGACTCAACAAGGAGCAGGGCTTCCATCCACAGGCTCATAGACAAGCATCTTAAGGTAGACATCCCTGAGTTTTCTGGTAGTCTTAATCCTGATGATTTGTTAGAATGGTTAAGAGAAGTAGAAAGAATCTTTGGGTACAAAGGATATAATGATTCTAAGTCTTTTAAAGTAGCCATCCTTAAACTGAAAGGGTATGCTTCTCTTTGGTATGAAACCATGAAAGGGTTAAGGGCTAGGGAAAGGAAAGAACCCATCAAATCTTGGACCAAACTGAAAAAGAAACTGTTAGATAAGTTTGTTGCTAAGGATTACACCCAGGATCTGTTTATTAAGTTGTCTAAGTTGAAACAAGGAGACAAACCTGCTGAATCTTATCTGAGAGAGTTTGAACAGCTCACCTTGCAGTGTGATATAAATGAGAAACCTGAGTAAAGGATTGGTAGGTACTTATAGGGTCTACATAAGAGCATTGCTAACAAGGTTAGGATACAACCTCTGTGGTCATTTGATGATGTTGTTAACTTATCTATGAGAATTGAGAAGATAGAGAAGACTAAGTCTGTTACACCAAAACCTGTTAGGCCTTTTCAAACCAGACCTTACTGTGGGTTGAGGACCATTGATACCCCTAAGACAGCACCCCCACCTACCTTAGACAAAGGAAAGGGCATCATGGGTCAAAATCCAAGCACTTCATTGACTGAGAACAGAATCAGATGTTTCCAATGTAAGGGTTATGGACATTTCAGGAAGGATTGCCCTTCTAAGAAGACCTTAACCATAATGGAGGTTGAGCCTTGGGAGAAAGAAGGCCTAGTTGAGTATAAGAGGGATGAGCCTGAGGTTGAAGAAGTGGTGAGTGAGGAAGAAGAGCGTAGTCAGGAGACAATAGTGGCACTCCCTGATACATGCCACAACTTGGTTCTATGGAGGGTAATGCATTCACAACAGATACCTTTGGAGGAGGATCAAAGGTCCCTCATTTTCAGAAGTAGATGTACTATACAAGGGAGGGTTTGTAACCTTATTATAGATAGAGGTAGTTGTACACATGTGGCCTCTGTTACTATGGTTGACAAGCTGAAGTTAAGCACTCAAGAGCACCCTCACCCCTATAAGTTGAGATGGCTGAGTAAGGGAGCAGAGGTTAAGGTGGATAAGCAATGTATGGTCCCATTTTCCATTGGAAGTGTGTACAAAGATGAAGTACTGTGTGATGTGGTTCCAATGGATGCCTGTCACTTATTATTAGGAAGGCCATGCGAGTTTAATAAAAGCTCCATTCACCAAGGAAGAAGCAACACCTATTCCTTCAAGCATGGGAGCATGAAGGTGACATTAGCCCCCTTGCCACCACATCAGAAGAGTTATGGGAGTCCCAGTATGGCTGAAGACTTTAGTGGAGTCTTGTTTCTCTCTGAATCAGCAATGGTCAGAGAGTGTAGTGAAGAGCAACCTGTATTAATGCTGCTATCAAAGGAAGTTCAGGAAGGGGAGTCTAAGGTAATCCCTGCAGAAGTTAAACCCCTCATTGATCAATTCAAGGAAGTGTTCCCAGAGGAACTTCCTGATGGCTTACCCCCTTTGAGAGGAATTGAACATCAGATAGACCTTGTGCCAGGGTCTGTACTACCTAATAGACCAGCATATAGATGTGATGCTAAGGCTACACAAGAGCTGCAGAAACAGGTTGGAGAGTTGATGAGTAAAGGGTTTGTAAGGGAGTCCTTAAGTCCATGTGATGTGCCTGCATTATTGGTTCCTAAGAAGGATGGGGCTTGGAGGATGTGCATAGATAGCAGGGCTATCAATAACATCACAGTCAAGTACAGGTTCCCTATACCTAGGCTTGATGACTGATCAGGCCTGTCGCAAGCCCAATACAAAGATAAATTACCCAGACTAGGCTAATAACAAATTAATGTAATTAGGGAAGTAGGGGTCGATCCTCAGGGAGATGGTGTTTCCTATGGAATGTGAATTGTCTCGCAATTGAGTTCTATCTAATGATTATCTGGGTTTTGAGATTTTTGATATC
Organism: Heliosperma pusillum; assembly: GCA_022085475.1. Classification (NCBI taxonomy): domain Eukaryota; kingdom Viridiplantae; phylum Streptophyta; class Magnoliopsida; order Caryophyllales; family Caryophyllaceae; genus Heliosperma; species Heliosperma pusillum. The sequence goes on from JAIUZE010018342.1 coordinate 17,336, forward strand.
TAAACTAATATAAAGCATAAATAAAAACAAAATAAAAACAAAATAAAAATAGTAAAGCAAGTAATGAAAAGCATCTAGGGAAGTAGGTTCACACATGTAGATTGATATATTGATGAAATTGGATTTAGGATATGCAAATAATTCATTGAGCGTTCGTAAGAATGGTGTGTTCATTACAATCATAGATCAGATGGTCTAGCAGGCTTTTAGTGCGATTTACTAGGTCTTAATCTACTATGTCACGCTTTGTCTATTCAATTCCTGTATATCTACCTTGGAAAAGAATTCCATACTAGTCAAATGATTTTAGCTAAAAATCGTTAACTATCGTTACAATCCAAACATGCATAGACACAATGTTTTAAAGGCACAATTTCCTTTATCCAATTAACATCTTTTAATCAATCTAACATGGCTACCCTACACCCTAGAAAGGATGACTACTCACTCATGATGATATCTATGTCTAAAATGATATTAACAATGAAAACTAGGATAGACATGTTTATTTGGTTTTGACTTTTTATATGGCGATAATAACGACGCTAATTGATAATCTAAGAAATGAAATAACAATTATAACGGTACTAAAATGAATCTAAGACAATATGTAAAGCAAATAACAATCAAACGGAAAACAATAAGAGCATTAAAAAAGGGATAAAATAGAAATACCTATATGACGATCGATGACGATAATGATAACAATAATAGAAAATCCTTGCACATAATAAACGATCCTTGAATTACAACACTTGTACCCAACAAAGTAGACTACAATGATTGAAACTCTTATTAATCTAAGCTAATGTTTTGATATGAAAAGGACAGTAATAAACTAAGAACTAAAGACTAAAGAAGAAGAAAATGAGAGAAGGGAGGCTAATTCCCCCTCCTCCTAATCTAAGGAGAAATGTAAGAAGAAAAGAGAAGAGAATTGTAGAGAGGTGGATTGAGATGAGAGGCTAGATGATCTATTTATAGTATTAGGGTTTCGTGGAGAAGAGGTCGGGCATTAAACACATAGGACAAAAGTAGGAAGAAGACGCCGTTTTCTCGAAGCAGCACAAAAACCCGATCGGGTACACACTTCCCCGATCGGGTAAGTGGTCATCCAAGCCCTTTTGACTAACGTTTTATCTTCCTTTTCTTTGACTTGACTTCCAACATCCCCCTTGACCTCTTGAGTCGGGTTTGTTGATAGGGTTTGATGTAAGGCGATGAATTCTTCCGCCTAAATGATTGATCTTCCGACAACTACAAAACTGTCTTTGCTTCTTCTCTCTTTCGAATTAGTGAACCTTCTTGAAATGCCTTTCACTTGGTCAATCTTGCTTCTCCGAATCGTCGGGTTCTAGGAAAATGCTTGGGAATATAGAAAAAGGGCATAAAAACGTCACTTTCCCTACAAAACATGTTAGAACATAGGAATTCGCCTAGAAGACGATATTAGCTCATAAAGTGGCTTAACAAAGCACAAATGACATACAAAACTGAGCTAAATTGGGGGTTAAAACCATACAAATATTCACTTATCAATGACATGTTGGATGAGCTGAGTGGCTCAAGGTTCTTTTCTAAGATTGATTTGAGGCAAGGTTACCATCAATTGAGGATCAGGGAAGGAGATGAGTGGAAGACAGCCTTCAAAACAAAGAATGGCCTCTATGAGTGGCTTGTCATGCCTTTTGGTCTGTCAAATGCCCCAGGTACCTTCATGAGATTAATGACAGAGGTGCTTAGGCCTTGCCTAGGGAAATTTGTGGTAGTATACTTTGATGATATTCTCATCTACAGCAAGAGCAAGGATGATCATTTGAGGCATCTTGAGGCTGTGTTTGAGATACTTAAGGAGAGTAAGCTCTTTGGGAAGCTTGAGAAATGCACCTTTATGACTGAGGAAGTCAAGTTTCTAGGATATGTGGTGTCTGGTAGAGGCATTTCAGTGGACCAGGACAAGATCACTGATGTTCAGTCTTGGCATGTTCCTAAGAATATCAAAGAAGTAAGAGGGTTTCATGGCTTTGCATCCTTCTACACGAGGTTCATTAAGAACTTCAGCACTATTGCAGCACCCCTCACTGAATGTATGAAGAAAGGAGAGTTCATTTGGACTGAGAATGCCTTGCAGGCTTTCAAATACATGAAGAAGCTCTTGTGCAGTGCACCTATCCTCAGGTTACCAGATTTTAATTGCCTATTTGAGGTTGAATGTGATGCAAGTGGAGTGGGAATTGGAGCTGTCCTTATCCAAGAGAAGAAACATGTAGCCTATTTCAGTGAAAAGCTAAGTGGTGCAAAGCTGAGCTATTCTACATATGACAAAGAGTTCTATGCTCTTGTCAGAGCTCTAAGGCATTGGAGTCATTACCTGAAGCCCAAGCCTTTTGTCTTACATTCTGATCATGAGGCATTGAAATACATAGGAGGCCAGCATAAGCTCAGTCACAGGCATGCTAAATGGGTGGAGTTCCTCCAGTCATTGACCTTTTCTAGCAAATACAAAGAAGGAAAACAAAATGTGGTAGCTGATGCATTGTCTAGAAGATACACTCTGCTATCAACCATGGAGTAAAGGGTTCTTGGATTTGAGTTCATGAAGGATATGTATCAGGAAGATCCACACTTTGCAGAAGATTGGTTAGCACAAAAAGAGGGCACAAGGACCATTGATTCACCCTACACTCTACAAAATGGATTCCTGTTCAAAGGAAACAAGTTGTGTGTTCCCAGAGGTTCTTATAGGAGTCAATTGATCAATGAAGTGCATGGAAGTGGCCTTGGAGGAGACTTTGGGGTTCAGAAGACTGTGGACATACTGCAGGATCAGTTTTACTGGCCTAAGATGATGGGAGAGGTCCAAATAGTGCTCAGGAGGTGTGGAATTTGTCAAAAAGCCAAGACTTCATTTCAAGCAGGACCTTACACCCACCCAGTGGAATGTGAGTATGGATTTCATAGTAGCATTGCCTAGAACAGCAAGAGGGAAAGATTCTATCATGGTAGTTGTGGATAGGTTCAGTAAGATGGCACACTTCATTGCCTGTAAGAAAACTGAGGATGCTGTGAGTGTGGCAGAGCTATACCTTGATGAGGTGGTAAGGTTACATGGAGTTCCAAGAACAATTGTATCTGACAGAGACACAAAGTTTATGAGTCATTTCTGTAGAACATAGTGGAAGCTACTTAACACCAGGTTGTTGTTTAGCACCTCCCATCATCCTCAAACAGATGGGCAAACTGAGGTGACCAACAAGACCTTGGGAAGGATCTTGAGGTGTATAGTCAGCAAATCTCTCAAGGATTGGGACTTAAAGCTGGCTCAAGCAGAGTTCTCTTTCAATAGAGCTCCATCAGCAACCACATGTCACTCCCCCTTTGAAGTGGTCTATGGTACTAACCCCTTAATGCCTTTGAATTTGTCCAATGTGTGCAGGTCAGAGATCCACTATGATGCCAAGAAGAGGGTGGAGCAAATGCTAAAACTCCATGAATCAGTCAGAAAACAAATTGAGAGAACCAATGATCTATACAAGAAGAATGCCAAGGTTCCTAAGGTCAAGAAAGACTTTGCACCAGGAGACTTAGTGTGGATCAACCTAAGGAAAGAAAGGTTCCCTTCCAAAAGAAAGAATAAGCTAGAGCCAAGAGCAGATGGTCCTTTTCAAGTCATAGAGAAGATAGGTCCTAATGCCTACAGAATTGATCTACCAGGAGAATATGCAGTTCATGGGACATTCAATGTTGGAGATCTTAGTCCCTTCTATGAAGACTCTGAGGGAGAGGAAGACACAGGCTTGAGGTCAAGCCCTTTTCAACCTGGGGAGGCTGCAGCAGGAGCTCACCCAAGGGGCCTTCATGATCAAGCCACAAGCCAGACAAGCCTGACCCCAAGACCCCCTCAGATGGAAGCACGAGTCACAAGGTCCAAACAACAAGCCATAACAAGCCAAATTCAAGCCAGGCCAAGCCAAGACATTGAGGAAGATAGTCCAGAGTTCACCAAGCCATGCCAAGGTCCAACTCAGTCCACATTCCCCCCACAAGCCAGAAACAATGTCAGTTAGAGCTCAGCAGACCAGTTAGCAAAGCCAGCACCAAGGAGGTACACCAGAGCATCCCAGCCACCCCCACCATGGCCTACCATCAAGCCAACCCATTAATCAACAAGTTTGTCCAGGAAAGTTCCTTTAGAAGTCTAGCAAAAACTCAAGTTACAAGCATCCTAAGCTAGAGTCCAATGAGCAGCATAGCAGAGAAAGTACAAGTCCAGATGTGGCTTCCTTTTGTTTAAGTCAACTTGTCCTCACCCAAGGCAGGTTTATCTAAGTTCTAATAAGAGTAGAGAGTACCAAGGAGCAACAAAACATCCAGAGCAAAGCAGCAAGACAACAAGAACAACAGATTTCCATTTCAGAAAAAATCCAAAAGCTGCTTTATTACTTTTGCATCAGTTTGTTTTTTATGCTTTTGTGTCTGTATTTTCTAGTTGTTAGACTCGTCCTATTGTGAGGCTCTTAATTAGTGTCTGTTGTAGTAGTTCAAGTCCAAAATTGGCCCTTGGATAGACTTAACATCAAAAGGTTCACAAGTGTATCAGCCTCCCTATATAAGGAGGTCTTTGTGTGTTGTTATAATCAGACTTTTATGAATGAATTAGCTTGAGAAACCTCTCAAATCTTTCAAACTTGTGCTAAGTGCTGTAGTTTGAGCCAAGCCTGATACATCTTCAAGGTGTCTGATCAGTGTCTTGCATTGTGAGTTAAGTTAAATATGTGCATTACTGTGATTAACTTGCTTGCTGTTGAGTATCAGTCTAGGGTGTTTGTGCATTGCTGTAACACTTTAAACTTGTCTCAAAAACTAGTCTTTTAGTCCTTTCTCTTGTGCCATGCTGTAGGGAAAGCTCTCTAAGTCATATCCTTGAGTTTTCAGCTAATACAAATCACCCTCTCTAAAACAACACCCATTTCTGCTTAAGATTGTTCTCAGTTTGAGTCAGACTAATCAAGCATCCCTTAAACTTGCAAACCTTAGTAGTTTACACTCCAAGAACTTTGTTTAAAACTTTGAAAAGCACATACCTCTTCCATAATAGCTTGGCATACATTAGAGAAATGACCCGCACCTCCACTATTTCCGCAAACAACAATTTGACTAGTAGAAGACACGACATTGAGTTGATGAACCGCCTGTTGAGCCTCCAACTTTTCTTGAAGCAAAAGGATTTGATTCTTCAAAATGCTAGTGTCAGAAACTTCCTCTCCTCCTTGGACGGATGCACTCCGAGAATTAACATATTGGGCATCGTGGATCGCCATGGATTCAATGGTGGCATGAGCAATATCCGTGTCAATTTCTTGAAAACGCCCATTGTTGGCAGAATCAAGAATTTTTCGGGATTCGGCACAACACCCATTGTAGAATGTTATGGAAAGGAACGAAGCATCCAGCCTATGCTGTGGGCATTGCCTTTGGAGCTCCTTGTACCTCTCCCAAGCTTCATATAAGCTCTCAAGAACTTGTTGACGGAATCCCGTGATTTGGCTCCTCAAAGTTTGAGTTTTCTCGGGTGGAAAAAACTTTTGATAAAAGGCAAGAGCCAATGTCTCCCAATTTGTCACTCCCATGGTGGTACGATCAAGGCTATTGATCCAAAGTTTTGCCTTGCCCTTCAAAGAGAAAGGGAAAAGTATTTCCCTAATTTGGGCTTGAGTGACACCCGTTTGGGGAATCATGGAGCAATAGTCGCAAAAGGTTTGCACATGCAAATTGGGATCCTCCAAAGGACTTTCCCCAAATTGCTTCCTCTCCACAAGGGTAATGGAAGCTGGTTTGATCTCGAATTCCGGGGCGGTAATTTGAGTGCTGGTGATACAGGCCGGAAGCATAGCCGTGGTGGGCTTGGAATGATCGGAAAGTTTCACCATTCTCTTAGTTGGTGAGGGTGGTGGTGATGATGATGAACTAGAAACCTCCTCCTTTTCAAGATTTTCCAGATCGTCTAAGTAAGACTTTCTGGCACTTTCAACTTGCACGGGAGAAGAGGCGTCTTTTACTTCTTTCCAAAAGCGTCGTCTTCTACGAAAGTTTTTCTCGGACTCGGAATCCGGTTAAAGTAATTCTTCCTCACGAGAAGAACTGGGCATAAGGCAACAATCTTCAAGGAAATTGTAAGTACGTTCTCAAGGAATAAGTGTTCCTAAAGACAAGAGAAAAATGATAGAAGTCTACAAATAAAAAACGAAATAAAACCGTTTCCCCGGCAACAATGCCAAAATTTGATAGGATATTGCACACCTATGCAAAGATAAATTTCCCTAGACACAAATAAATGTAGTACGAGGGGTCGAACACAAGGAGACGGGAATTTCGTTATGAAATGCTATGAAAAGACTACTATCAAAGTCGGTTTAATGGTTGGTTTAGTTTTGATATTTAGCTAAAGGTGATGTAAATCAAATAATATTTAAAGAGTCTAGGGGAGTCGGGTCACTCATGCAAATACGTAAATGCTCAAGTTAAACATATGAATTCTTAATGTTGTTAATTGTTTAGGCTAAAGACACCCATCTCTCGTTATTAGTGTCAACCTTAGCTCGAGTACTAGAGAACTTTCGTTATAACTAGAGTCGTCCTACTACACACGCTTAGTTTAATCCAATTCCATGCCTCTCGACTTATAGAATGAATTAACAAATTTAATCAATGTGATTGACCAAATAACAAAGATTAACAAAAAAATACAAGCATGTGATAGAAACAATTTATCAATATTAATTCATCCTTATTTTAATAATTATAACTTACTAATTATGCATGACTTCCTTAATCCCTAGACAAATGAAACTACTCACTCTTGTTAATGTTTAAACTAATAGTATTTGATTTAATAAGCATGATGAATATAAAATTACAAAAGAAAACAACTTGTTAATATAGAATTTCTTATACTATGTGAATGAAATTACTACTAGTAATTCTAATGTAAATAACAATGAAAACTTGATTAACTAGTGTTACAATTAACTAAATGACTTGTAAGGTAGATGACGAAAGTGAATACTGATAAGTGAATATTTGTATGATTTTAACCCCCAATTTAGCAGAATTGATCTACCAGGAGAATATGCAGTTCATGGGACATTCAATGTTAGAGATCTTAGTCCCTTCTATGAAGACTCTGAGGGAGAGGAAGACACAGGCTTGAGGTCAAGCCCTTTTCAACCTGGGGAGGCTGCAGCAGGAGCTCACCCAAGGGGCCTTCATGATCAAGCCACAAGCCAGACAAGCCTGACCCCAAGACCCCCTCAGATGGAAGCACGAGTCACAAGGTCCAAACAACAAGCCATAACAAGCCAAATTCAAGCCAGGCCAAGCCAAGACATTGAGGAAGATAGTCCAGAGTTCACCAAGCCATGCCAAGGTCCAACTCAGTCCACATTCCCCCCACAAGCCAGAAACAATGTCAGTTAGAGCTCAGCAGACCAGTTAGCAAAGCCAGCACCAAGGAGGTACACCAGAGCATCCCAGCCACCCCCACCATGGCCTACCATCAAGCCAACCCATTAATCAACAAGTTTGTCCAGGAAAGTTCCTTTAGAAGTCTAGCAAAAACTCAAGTTACAAGCATCCTAAGCTAGAGTCCAATGAGCAGCATAGCAGAGAAAGTACAAGTCCAGATGTGGCTTCCTTTTGTTTAAGTCAACTTGTCCTCACCCAAGGCAGGTTTATCTAAGTTCTAATAAGAGTAGAGAGTACCAAGGAGCAACAAAACATCCAGAGCAAAGCAGCAAGACAACAAGAACAACATATTTCTATTTCAGGAAAAATCCAAAAGCTGCTTTATTACTTTTGCATCAGTCTGTTTTTTATGCTTTTGTGTCTGTATTTTCTAGTTGTTAGACTCGTCCTATTGCGAGGCTCTTAATTAGTGTCTGTTGTAGTAGTTCAAGTCCAAAATTGGCCCTTGGATAGACTTAACATCAAAAGGTTCACAAGTGTATCAGCCTCCCTATATAAGGAGGTCTTTGTGTGTTGTTATAATCAGACTTTTATGAATGAATTAGCTTGAGAAACCTCTCAAATCTTTCAAACTTGTGCTAAGTGCTGTAGTTTGAGCCAAGCCTGATACATCTTCAAGGTGTCTGATCAGTGTCTTGCATTGTGAGTCAAGTTAAATCTGTGCATTGCTGTGATTAACTTGCTTGCTGTTGAGTATCAGTCTAGGGTGTTTGTGCATTGCTGTAACACTTTAAACTTGTCTCAAAAACTAGTCTTTTAGTCCTTTCTCTTGTGCCATGCTGTAGGGAAAGCTCTCTAAGTCATATCCTTGAGTTTTCAGCTAATACAAATCACCCTCTCTAAAACAACACCCATTTCTGCTTAAGATTGTTCTCAGTTTGAGTCAGACTAATCAAGCATCCCTTAAACTTGCAAACCTTAGTAGTTTACACTCCAAGAACTTTGTTTAAAACTTTGAAAAGCACATACCTCTTCCATAATAGCTTGGCATACATTAGAGAAATGACCCGCACCTCCACTATTTCCGCAAACAACAATTTGACTAGTAGAAGACACGACATTGAGTTGATTAACCGCCTGTTGAGCCTCCAACTTTTCTTGGAGCAAAAGGATTTGATTCTTCAAAATGCTAGTGTCAGAAACTTCCTCTCCTCCTTGGACGGGTGCACTCCGAGAATTAACATATTGGGCATCATGGATCGCCATGGATTCAATGGTGGCATGAGCAATATCCGTGTCAATTTCTTGAAAACGCCCATTGTTGGCAGAATCAAGAATTTTTCGGGATTCGGCACAACACCCATTGTAGAATGTTATGGAAAGGAACGAAGCATCCAGCCTATGCTGTGGGCATTGCCTTTGGAGCTCCTTGTACCTCTCCCAAGCTTCATATAAGCTCTCAAGAACTTGTTGACGGAATCCCGTGATTTGGCTCCTCAAAGTTTGAGTTTTCTCGGGTGGAAAAAACTTTTGATAAAAGGCAAGAGCCAATGTCTCCCAGTTTGTCACTCCCATGGTGGTACGATCAAGGCTATTGATCCAAAGTTTTGCCTTGCCCTTCAAAGAGAAAGGGAAAAGTATTTCCCTAATTTGGGCTTGAGTGACACCCGTTTGGGGAATCATGGAGCAATAGTCGCAAAAGGTTTGCACATGCAAATTGGGATCCTCCAAAGGACTTCCCCCAAATTGCTTCCTCTCCACAAGGGTAATGGAAGCTGGTTTGATCTCGAACTCCGGGGCGGTAATTTGAGTGCTGGTGATACAGGCCGGAAGCATAGCCGTGGTGGGCTTGGAATGATCAGAAAGTTTCACCATTCTCTTAGTTGGTGAGGGTGGTGGTGATGATGATGAACTAGAAACCTCTTCCTTTTCAAGATTTTCCAGATCGTCTAAGTAAGACTTTCTGGCACTTTCAACTTGCACGGGAGAAGAGGCGTCTTTTACTTCTTTCCAAAAGCGTCGTCTTCTACGAAAGTTTTTCTCGGACTCGGAATCCGGTTAAAGTAACTCTTCCTCACGAGAAGACCTGGGCATAAGGCAACAATCTTCAAGGAAATTGTAAGTATGTTCTCAAGGAATAAGTGTTCCTAAAGACAAGAGAAAAATGATAGAAGTCTACAAATAAAAAACGAAATAAAACCGTTTCCCCGGCAACAATGCCAAAATTTGATAGGATATTGCACACCTATGCAAAGATAAATTTCCCTAGACACAAATAAATGTAGTACGAGGGGTCGAACACAAGGAGACGGGAATTTCGTTATGAAATGCTATGAAAAGACTACTATCAAAGTCGGTTTAATGGTTGGTTTAGTTTTGATATTTAGCTAAAGGTGATGTAAATCAAATAATATTAAAAGAGTCTAGGGGAGTCGGGTCACTCATGCAAATACGTAAATGCTCAAGTTAAACATATGAATTCTTAATGTTGTTAATTGTTTAGGCTAAAGACACCCATCTCTCGTTATTAGTGTCAACCTTAGCTCGAGTACTAGAGAACTTTCGTTATAACTAGAGTCGTCCTACTACACACGCTTAGTTTAATCCAATTCCATGCCTCTCGACTTATAGAATGAATTAACAAATTTAATCAATGTGATTGGCCAAATAACAAAGATTAACAAAAAAATACAAGCATCTGATAGAAACAATTTATCAATATTAATTCATCCTTATTTTAATAATTACAACTTACTAATTATGCATGACTTCCTTAATCCCTAGACAAATGAAACTACTCACTCTTGTTAATGTTTAAACTAATAGTATTTGATTTAATAAGCATGATGAATATAAAATTACAAAAGAAAACAACTTGTTAATATAGAATTTCTTATACTATGTGAATGAAATTACTACTAATAATTCTAATGTAAATAACAATCAAAACTTGATTAACTAGTGTTACAATTAACTAAATGACTTGTAAGGTAGATGACGAAAGTGAATACTGATAAGTGAATATTTGTATGATTTTAACCCTCAATTTAGCTCGGTTTTGTATGTCATTTGTGCTTTGTTAAGCCACTTTATGGGCTAATATCGTCTTTTAGGCGAATTCCTATGTTCTAACCTGTTTTGTAGAGAAAGTGACGTTTCTACGCCCTTTTTCTATATTCCCGAGCATTTGCCTAGAACCCGACGATTTGAAGAAACAAGCTTGACCAAGTGAAAGACATTTCGAGAAGGTTCACTAATTCAAAAGAGAGAAGGAGTAAAGAGGATGTCGCAGTTGTCGGAAGATCAATCAGTTAGGCGAAGAATTCATCGCTTTACATCAAACCCTATAAACAAACCTGACTCAAGAGGTCAAGGGGGACATTGCAAGTCAAGTCATATGCAAGGGGAGATGAAACGAGAGTCAAAGCACCCACATGACAACTTACCCAATCGGGTAAGTGTGTACCCGATCGGGTATCTTTGCTGCTTCGAGCAAATTGCTTCAACTTCCTCCTTTTGTCCTATATGTTCAATGCTCGACCCCTTCTCCACGAAACCCTAATGCTATATAAAGGATGCTTCAGCCACTCTTCTAAACACATCCTCTTCTTATCCTTTCTTCTCTTCTTACATTTCTCTTTAGGTTAGAAAACCTAGATCAAGAGGGGAGAGCCTAGCCTCTCTTCTCTTGTCTAGATCATTTTCTTCTTCTTTTCATCTTTAGTTCTTAGTTTATTTCTGTCCTTTTTACATCAAAATCTTAGCTTAGATCAATAAGAATTTCAATCTTGGTAATCTACTTTGTTGGGTTCAAGTGTTATAATTCAAGGAACGATTATTCTATGCAAGGGATTTCTATTATTGTTATCGCTTTCGTTGTTGAGCGTCACCTAGGTATTTCTATTTTATCCTTTGTTTAATGTCTTTATGTTTTCCATTTGATTGTTATTTTCTATCCATGTTATCTTAGATTCATTTTAGTACCATTATAATCGTCGTTTCATTTCCTAGATTGTCAATTTAGCGTCGTTATTATCGCCACATAGAAAGTCTTAAAATATTGTCAAAATCAACTAAACATGTCTATCCTAGTTTTCATTGTTAATATCATCTTAGATTTAGACATCGCCATGAGTGAGTAGTCACCTTTCTAGGGTGTAGGGTAGCCATGTTAGGTTGAGTAAAAGATGATAATTGGATAAAAGAAATTGTGCTTTTAAAACATTGTATCTATGCATGTTTGGACTATAACGATAGTTAACGATTTCTGGCCGAAAATCATTGACTAGAATGGATGTCTTTTCCAAGGTAGAGATACGCGAATTGAGTAGACAAAGCATGACATGATAGATTAGATCTAGTAAATTGCCTAAAAGCCTGCTAGACCATCTGATCTATGATTGTAATGAACACATCATTCTTACGAACTCACAATGAATTATTTGCATGTTCCATATCCAATTGTATCAATATGTTAATCTACATGTGTGAACCTACTTCCCAAGATGTTTTTCATCATTGTTAATTCATCACTTGGTTTATTGTTTTCATTTCCATTTGCTTTTATTTCGTTTTCGTTTATACCTTTTATTAGTTTAGACATCATAATCCCAAAACCCAGATACTCGTTAGATAAGACTCAATTGCGAGACACTTCCCTAATTACATTAATTTGTTATTAGCCTAGTCTGGGTAATTTATCTTTGTATCGGGCTCGCGACAAGCACGCTCAAATTTTGGTGCCATTGCCGAGGAGCACGATTTAGTTTTCCTCTTTTTGTGAATTTTCTTGCAATTAGTTTTATCTAGTCTTTAGGAACCCAAATTCCTTTAGACCTCTCTTGATTTTTCACCTTAGCTTTCAATCTTATGCCCAGATCTTCTAGACTAGGGACCCCTATCTTTTTAGACCCCGATCTAGAAAGAACTCTGCGTAGGAGACGAAAGCTATTCAACGAAATCTCAAAAGCTTCTGATACTTCAAGTTTAGATCATATTCGTAAGAAATACTCGGATATCGTATCTAATCTTGAAGGAAAAGAAGATCCATTCTCATCTCCATTCACAAAAACAACCCAATCTTCGATTAGCATTCCATCTTCACCTTCACATTAAGAAAATGGTTTGACTTTCAGACCATTCCAAACCAACCGCATAAACACTTCCAAGGGGTATTGCTACACCCTAAATCGCAGCCCAAAACTTTGAAATCAAACCTGCCTTCATTAACCTTATAGAAAGAAGCCAATTTAGTGGCAATGCCATAGAAGATCCCAACCTTCACATCCAAAACTTCTGTGACTATTGCTCCACTATTAGACAAACTGGAGTCACCCAAGGGCAAATTAGAGAGATGCTCTTCTCATTCTGTTTGAGGGGTAAGGCAAAGTTGTGGATACATAGCCTTGATAAGGTTACATTAGGTATCACCGATTGGGAGAGTTTAGCTCTTGCCTTCTACCAAAAGTACTTTCCTCCAGAAAAGACCGCTTTCTTGAGAAGTCAAATCACTGGTTTCCAACAAGGGGATGAAGAGAGCCTTTATGAAGCTTGGGAGAGGTACAAAGACTTGCAAAGGGAGTGTCCTCATCATGGGATAGATCCATGGCTCCTTGCCATCACATTCTATAATGGGTGTTATATAGAGTCCCGTCGTATCCTGGATTCTGCTAACAATGGAAGATTTGATCAAATTAATGTTGAAATTGCTCACACTACCATTGAATCCATGGCAATTCACGATTCTCAATATAGAAATTCCCGCTCCATACCATTGAAATCTAAGCAAGAGGACCCCACTTTGACACTTTTACAAGCTCAAGTAGCCCTTCTCACACAAAAGCTAGAGCAATTTCAATCCTTTACATCTCAACAAAGTGACAATGGTGTAAGTAAACTTGAAGCCATGATGCTGCAATTGGCTCAAAGGCAAGACACCATAATAGCTCAATTCCAAGAGAGCGATCAAGATAAGGACGCCGCCATCAAATTGTTGGAAGCTAAAATTTCCCAATATGCCTCTTCTAATACCCACCAAAAGCAAGGGCAGCTGCCTTCACAATGTTACCAACCTCACGAAACTGTAAATGCCATTTCCTCGAGAAGTGGTAGGCATAATGATGAGCCCGTGGTTGTTGACGTTGAAGATGAGGTGCCTATGTCAAAAGGGAAAGAGCCCGATATTCCTATTGAGATCAAAGTCCCATTTCCCCAAAGATTAGCCAAGCACAAGGAGGAGGCAAAGTATGGTAAATTCCTTGACTTCGTCAAGAATTTAAAGGTAACAGTCCCTTTCATTGAATTGCTTACCCAAGTTCCTTCTTATTCCAAGTTTATGAAGGAAGTCCTCAAAAAGAAGAGATCCTTCAATGAGATGAAGACCGTAGCTTTCACTGAAGAGTGTAGTGCACTCTTGCAAAATAAGTCTCCACCAAAACTTAAGGACCCTGGTAGTTACTCCATCCCTTGTACTATAGGCACGTATACCATTGATAAGGCCCTTTGTGACCTAGGTGCTAGTGTAAGTGTCATGCCCTTTTCTATGTTTGAAAAACTTAACATGGGTGCTTTGAAATGCACTAATATTACTTTGCAAATGGCGGACCGTTCTCTAAAACAACCTATGGGTGTTTTAGAAGATGTGCCCGTCAAAGTTGGTAAGTTTTTCATTCCCGTTGACTTTCTAGTACTTGACATGGCCAAGGACTCTAAAATCCCAATCATTTTGGGAAGACCCTTTTTGCACACCGCTGTTGCAGTCTTTGATGTCAAGAATGGGTGGTTGACATTATAGATAGGAGATGACAAGGTGACCTTTAGTAAAAATTCCACCGTTAGGAGTCCTGTGTTAGAAGACTCATGTTTTGTACTTGATGTGTATGAATCTTCTATTGTTTCTTCTATGCCTCAATCTTTACTGACGGATCCGTTGGAGGCACATGTTAGTGTTGATTCTCTTGCAGGTGAGCATACTAAAAGCACTACTGCTAAAAGTGCTAGAAGAGGCTATTCCAGGAAAAGCTTGTCATGGATGGAGTGTTGGAGTAGGTGTCCTCCACAATAGTGCGCCACATAATAAATCTTATTAAGGAATATAATTGGGATATTTATTGACTATATATATGATTAGTCAGTTGATTAACGTAAATACATAACGGTTGGCTGGCTAGAGTTTGACGTTATTGTCGTATGACGGCGGTGATCAACTGATCCCTTTCGGTCACACCTAAAGGATGAAATCCAAATAGTAACTAATTATTTGTATATGATACAGTTAATTAGTACATTACATATATTCGATATGTACGAGAGTTAATTGTTAGAAATTGAGTTAAGAACTCAAATTCGATTAAGTTTATTTTTCAATTATGCGATAATTGACTAATAAATTTATATCTTATTTTAATACGATTAAATAAGATTTAACTTAGTAATTAATCGTTAAATTACTAAATTAGTTGAGGTTTTGAGATAGAGGTAATTAGTTAATTATATTTACAAGGAGTTGTAAAATAAATTAACTAAGCATTGTGGGACCCATTATATATTGATATAATGGTAAAATATTACTTAAAATGTTAAGTACATATTATTCATTTAATTGTGTCATATAATTGTTATATGATCAAATTAACACTTAATTATACAAGATAATTAAGCATATGATTAATAAGTATTTGTGGGACAAATATCAAAAATTAAAATGGATCAAAATAGGCCTCACATGGCCGGTTTAATGTAGTGGATGGTGATGATGGTTGCTCTTATTCATACTCACAAGCAACATGTGATTATGATATGAATAGTAACCTAAAATCATTACATACTAACACTACACTCTACCACTTTGCATGTGATTAAAATAAGCAAAATAAGAGCCTTGTGAAGCTCTTCTTGACCGGCCATATTGTCTTTATAAGGGCAATATGGTTGTTCATTTCATTTGTTCAATTCTTGCTTGTTTTTCCTACTTCTCTCAAAAACTCATCTTCTCTTTAAAAACTCTCAAAATACTAATATTTACTAAGTATTACTAGTGTAGTAATATATTCTAATATTAGTAGTATAATATCTATCTTATTATTAAGTTAATAATAAGGGTAGATTATTTGGTGTCATCTTGGTTTATCTTAAAGGAGGTCTTCTAGTTTGGAGATTATTATTATTCATCCATATTTATAGCTCAAGAACAACAAGAAGGAGTTCTTGTTGTGCCCATTTTATTTCCATATCAATGTGAGGAAATTTCTTCTTTTATATAAATGTCTTTATATTTGCATGCATATTACATAGATCATTAAATACTAAATTAACAAGTAATTTAGTAACAATATAGAGAAGTCTAATTAAGGTCTATGGACTTACATGTGGTATCAGAGCTAGCTTGTAGCATGCATGTTCATTTTGGACATTTTTTATTAAAGTTATAAGATAACTAATAAATCAAAAATTTTGAGTTAAAATACGATTCTGACGAAAATTTTGGTGCATGTATACCTACTAAACTCAAAATGTTTGTGGTCAAATTTCGTGATTATAGGGATTTATTTGCTATTTATTTTGATTTTTGGCGTTTAAACCGAGTTAACATGCATTTTATGAGTTAAAAGTTAACTAAAAATAGTTGCATGTTGATTATGGCCATGAAATTTTAATATGATCTCACATGCATGTTTTACATATTGTATGTAAAATTTCGTGACTTTTAATTAAGTATTGCATATTTATTGATTTTTATACGATAAAAGTCGATAATATGAGATTATAATGTTCATAAACTTGAAATGTCCTTTTATGGTTTTGAAATTTTTTGGTGCATTTTACATTCTGATGTTGATACTCTTGGTGAAATTTCATAATTTGTTTCACTGTTTTACTATATTTAATGATTTGTATTTGATAAAACCATTAAATAATAAGTTATTTGTTCATAAAATTAATTTAAATTTTTGAGCAAATGTTTTCTTATTTTAGAGTTCCTGTAATTGTTCCAGAATGTCCAAAATTTTTGGTTTTAAATTTTATGATGTTTATATTTTATTTTGTTTTTATTTCATAATTGTTATGATTAAACCGTAATATTTAGCAAATGAAATCAAATCGATCTAATTAATGACCAACAAAATTAGTAGGGACTAATTTTGAGTTCTAAAACAGTTTAGTTAATTAGTTTGAATTTAAATGAGATTTAAATATTGATATTGATTTTTAATGGTTAAAAATCAATAAATCCCGAAAATCGAGCTACAATGAGCATGAATGTGTTTAGGGCGATTTTGGCATGAATTTTGCAGCAATTTATTTTATTTATGGTTGAATGAATGAATGTCATTTATTTAATAATTTATGCAAATTTTGTACCTAGTATGGCCTAGTTATTTTTAATCGTTATTACCCGTAATGTAAGGGAATAACGGTTTGGTTGTAATTTTATTGCGATCTCGTATCGCCGGTTTGTATAATTTAATAATTTTATTTCATAGAATAAATGTATAATAGGAATTTGTATATTTGTATATTTGTAATTATTTTTATGCAGACCGGTGACTCCCTCAAGACAGATTTTGGAAGGTGTTCCAAGTGAAGAGGCAAGGGACCAAGAAGTTGGTTTCCGAATTTGTAATTATCTAGTTAATTTTGATTAGCTAGGTGGCCATACTAGGATTTTATTGTTGCTTGGTTGCTTGCTTTATTTCTGCTCATGCCAAAATCGTCACACATGCATTTTATTTTCCGTTATTGTCAATTCAACGTTATACACAATTCACCGACTTAGTTCACTTATAGGGAATTAATAACTAAATTGACAAGATCTCTCACATGTTTAAAAATTGAGATTAGCCTTACCAATTAATAACACCTATGAATCCCGTGTTCATTAGGGTTACCACGCTCGTGGGTCCCTTTTTACCTCGGGTAAGTAGGGTGATACGATCACAAGCTAAAATTGGATTGGACTCAACGAGATAAGCGTTATCTTGGGACTAGGAGATGGATTTGGTTGAAATCCGTCAACCAAGAGTTCTAACGGGTAGAATTAGTCAAGTAATGACTTACCATTTCTAGATAAAGGTAGCATGCGATGACTATTTTTATTTAAAGATGGGTCTTGGAATCATTTATATAATTTAGTGAGAGGTCATTATATAAATGCTAAACTTGTTAAAATGTTTTTCAAGTAAATTAACATTGAATGTTTATATATTTCTTTTTGTTGTAGTAACCATATTCGCACAATGTCAACATCATCAAACAATGCAACCTTGGATAAGGACTCATGGTTGAGATCCGTCATGGACAAGTGTGTCCTAAAGGATGACGGAAGTAACTTCGTTGAATGGGAGTCAACAATCAAGAGCGCCGCGTTATCCGATAACGTGCTTCGCTACTTGGTCGAAGAGCCCTCCACCGAACCGCGCCAAGATCGTCCGCGGTGGTTCGGGCCGAGTATGACCTTTATTTGAAGGTTGCTAATGACGTCAAAAATGTCTTGATTTGGTCAATCTCACCCAAACTCAAACTCAAATTGATATCACTCGATGCATATGCGATATTCACGAGGATCACGTCGATGTTTTCGCAAGCCCCTCAAATTCAATATGAGGCGGCTACGAAATTCTTTGACACCAAGCTTCAAAGGGGCCAAAAGGTTGGCCCACACGTGCTCAAAATGGTTGAGCACGCGGACACCTTAGAGCGTCTAGGTTGCAAAATTCCGAAGCAATTGGTGGTGGGTAAGATCCTTCATTCACTCACACCTAAGTTCACCCAATTTAGGTTGAACTATAACATGAATGGCATGGACAAGAGTTTCCATGAACTCCATGCACTCCTCACCCAAGCGGAGAGGGACATGGAGGCTAGTGGGAGTGAACCCAAGGATGTTCTTTCCATGAAAATGAAGAACATGAACCTTGGGGTGAGGAAGGACAAGGGAAAGGGTAAGACTCTTTTCAAGAAAGTCGGCAAGGGAAAGGAAAAGGTCTTTTATAAGTCCAAGCCCAAGGTCAACAAACACGCGGAGGCGGATTGCTATTATTGTAATGGCAAAGGGCATTGGAAACGCAATTGCCCCAAATACTTGAAAGACAAGAAGGACGGTTGTGTGACAACGTCAGGTAAAATTCTTTCATCACTCTATATGATAGATATTAACTTTGCTAGTACATCTTCTTGGGTATTTGATACCGGTTGTGGTTCTCACCTTTGTAATCATGTACAGGGGCTGAAGGACGCGCAAGCACTAGCCAAGGGTGACGTGGACCTGCGCATGGGAAATGGAGCTAAGGTAGCCGCAGTTTCCGTGGGCACCTACGTTCTTCTTTTGCCTAATGGTTTAGAGTTGTATTTAAATAATTGCTATTATGTACCAACTCTTACCAAGAACACTATCTCCATTTCCGTGTTAGATATGGAAGGATTTTCATTTTGTATTAAGAACAATTGTTGTACTTTTTCTTTTAATGAAATGGTTTATGGCGATGCCATTTCTATTGGAAGTATTTATGTTCTAGATATAGCAAAAGAGGTCTATCATGTAAAAAACAAGAAGCTCAAAACAGGTGAACCTAATCAATCATACCTTTGGCATTGTCGTTTAGGGCACATAAACGAACGACACATAAAGAGACTTGTTTCATCTAAAGTACTCAAACCATTCGATTTCGAATCTTATGGTGCATGCGAATCTTGTCTTCTAGGCAAGATGACTCGTGCTCCTTTTACGGGAAAAGGGACACGAGCAAGTGAAGTATTAGGACTTATACATACGGATGTATGCGGTCCAATGACTATCCATGCTAGAGGTGGTTATCACTACTTCATTACTTTTACCGACAACTTGAGTAGATATGGATATGTCTACTTGATGAGGTATAAAAGTGATGCTTTTGAAAAATTCAAAGAATTTCAAAATGAAGTAGAAAACCAATTGAATAAAAAGATCAAAACCCTACGATCCGATCGTGTTGGTGAATACTTGAACAATGAATTTGATTCACACCTAAAAGATTGTGGTATAGTATCACAATGGACTCCTCCTGGAACACCTCAATTAAATGGTGTATCCGAAAGGAGAAATCGAACTTTATTAGATATGGTTCGATCTATGATGAGTCTAACAGAGCTTCCTGATTATTTTTGGGGTTTGGCTATCTTATCTGCAATATTTTCACTAAATCGAAGCCCGACTAAAGCGGCAAACAAGACTCCATATGAGATATGGACAGGGAAAGTCCCTTATTTGTCGTTTATGAGAATTTGGGGATGCGAGGCTTTTTTTAAGAATAAGTCTGACGATAAACTCGCACCCAAATCTAACAAATGTCTGTTTGTAGGGTATCCAAGGGAATCACGTGCTTATTACTTCTACAATAAACACGAGGACAAAGTGTTTGTGTCTCCTGATGCAGTCTTTTTAGAAAATGATTTTATTTCTAAAAGACAGAGTGGGAGAAAATTTGAACTTGATGAAGTCTAAGAGTCACAAACCGAATAGGACGACGAGGAAAACGTTCCCTCTTCGTCTGGCACGGTCATTATTCCTTCGGAACCTAGGATGTCAAGCAGAATTAGTCATCAACCTGATAGATACCTTCGTATTATAGAGGAAGGTGATGACTATAATGTGTTACTTTTTGAAAGTAACGAACCTACTACCTACAAAGCAGCCATTTCTAGTCCCGACTCAAAGCTATGGTAGGGCCACATGCAACCGAAATGGGATTCTATGTACGCAATCAAGTAGGGGGAATGTGATTTACCTAAGGAGTAGACCGCTTCAGAATGAAGTGGATCTCTAAGATCAAAAGTTGGCGGAGATAACCATTAATGATGTTTATAAAGCTAGATTGGTGGCAAAAGGTTTCACGCAAGTTCATGGTCTTCACTATGACGAAACCTTCGCCCCAGTCGCCATGCTTTGATCCATAAGGATTATCTTAGCGGTTGCCGCATTTCATAATTATGAGATTTGGCAAATGGATGTCAAAACCGCCTTCTTGAATGGGATTCTAGAAGAGGAAGTGTACATGACACAACCTGAAGGTTTTGTGGATCCATCAACCCCTAAGAAGGTATGCAAACTTAAGAGATCCATCTATGGTCTTAAGCAAGCATCCAGGAGTTGGAATCATCGTTTCGATCATGTAATTAAACAAAATGGTTTCACTCGAAGTGTCGAGGAACCATGTTTATACATGAAGTTTAGTGGGAGTAAAGTAACTTTTTCTAGTCTTGTATGTAGATGACATACTACTCATTGGGAATTATATTCCAATGCTCACGTCTGTAAAGGATGGCTAGGAATACATTTCGAAATGAAAGACCTAGGAGAGGCCCAGCGCATCTTAGGTATCCGGATCTATAGGGATAGATCTAAAAAGATACTAGCATTAAGTCAAGAGACTTATATAGATAAGATTCTTGATCGGTTCAACATGAAAGACTCTAAGAGAGGATTTATTCCTATGGGAAGTGGGATCACTTTGAGCAAGTCAGAGTGCCCTACGAAAACCGAGGAGATTGAACGCATGAAATTGATCCCTTACGCTTCAGCCGTTGGATCAATCATGTAGGCTATGATGTGCACTCGTCCCGACGTTGCATATGCTTTGAGCATGACAAGTCGTTACCAAGCAAATCCAGGTGAGAGTCACTGGATAGCCGTAAAGAACATCCTTAAGTACTTAAGAAGGACCAAGGATTCGTTCTTAGTGTTTGGAGGCGAGACTGAGTTACGTGTGAAGGGTTACACAGATGCCAGTTTCCAAACAGATAGGGATGATATGAAATCCCAATCCGGCTACGTTTATATGATGAATGGAGGAGCTGTTTGCTGGAAGAGTTTCAAGCAAAGCGTTACAGCGGATTCTACAACAGAAGTAGAGGTAGAGTACCCTTGCAGCGGTATCTAAAGCCCGTGGCAAGGAGATGTTTGAATTAGCCAATTTTCGGAAGGACTAAACAGTAGGTCCTAAGGCCAAAGATCCTATCACGATTTATTGTGATAACAGTGGGGCTATTTTTCAAGCAAAAGAGCCCAAGTCAAGTAACAAGTCTAGACATGTACTTAAGAAATATCATGTAATTAGAGATTACGTGGACAGAAAGGAAATTGACATTTGTAAGGTTGGGACAGATGACAACATTGCTGATCCTTTAACCAAGCCTTTATCAAAGGCTAAGCATGATGGTCATGTCGTCACAATGGGATTGAGACGTGTACCAAAATTCCTTTAGATTATGTAATATGTAATAATTGAATATTGTATTAATTATTTCATAAATGATAATTGCATTCATTGTTCGAGTTTTATTATAAACTCTTTTATTAAGTTTGACTAAATTTAATACTTTGTTTATCCGAATAGATTGTAAGACAATGTTGGACACTATTCAAGTGAATAGGACGAACTTAGTATTTTGTCCCTAGTCACTCAATGAGGTGACGTCTCGAAATGACTAGATTGTAAGTCGATCGATGGTTGGTTCAGCACCATGGGGTCATGGAGATGAATGGTCGTTTACATAGACAGACTGTATGACACTCTGTCGGACAGTGACATTGTAGAGACCCTTAAATCAATTATTTGATGCCTGGTCGTGGCAGGGTCTTCTATCTTATTCCTATAAGTCGATTCTTTTGACTGGCGACCGTCTATCTGAGTCGGTGCAGTTTCCGATTGGTTTTGGTTGATGTTCTAGGTCGTGCCGTAAAAGGAGTCCGATGGACTTCTTCTGGATCATGGTGATCTGCATCATACAGAGTAGATGGATCAACAGGAATTGTCCACCCACGTTGGGTAAAAACATCTTTAGGCCACTCGAGGAGTAGTTACTGTAAATGCGTGGCCACGATCGGAAAGAGATCTATGGTAGATTTCCGGTCAGACAGTTACTCTCCATATTGAGTTAAAACCACTCTAGATATTGTCAATTGCAAGTGCGGTCTGAAAGACACTTGCGTTGAGTGGGAGGGTGGATGTGATAAAAGAGACAAGAGAATTGGTGAAGCACACTAGTGTCAGAAAAAGTGGGAGATTGTTGGAGTAGGTGTCCTCCACAATAGTGTGCCACATAATAAAACTTATTAAGGAATATAATTGGGATATTTATTGATTATATATATGATTAGTCAGTTGATTAACGTAAATCAATAACGGTTGGCTAACTAGAGTTTGACGTTATTGTCGTTTGACGGCGGTGATCAACTGATCCCGTTCGGTCACACCTAAAGGATGAAATCCAAATAGTAACTAATTATTTGTATACGATACAGTTAATTAGTACATTACATATATTCGATATGTACGAGAGTTAATTGTTAGAAATTGAGTTAAGAACTCAAATTCGATTAAGTTTATTTTTCATTTATGCGATAATTGACTAATAAATTTATATCTTATTTTAATATGATTAAATAAGATTTAACTTAGTAATTAATCGTTAAATTACTAATTTAGTTGAGGTTTTGAGATAGAGGTAATTAGTTAATTATATTTACAAAGAGTTGTAAAATAAATTAACTAAGCATTGTGGGACCCATTATATATTGATATAATGGTAAAATATTACTTAAAATGTTAAGTACATATTATTCATTTAATTGTGTCATATAATTGTTATATGATCAAATTAACACTTAATTATACAAGATAATTAAGCATATGATTAATAAGTATTTGTGGGACAAATATAAAAAATCAAAATGGATCAAAATAGGCCTCACATGGTCGGTTTACATGTAGTGGATGGTGATGATGGTTGCTCTTATTCATACTCACAAGCAACATGTGATTATGACATGAATAGTAACCTAAAATCATTTCATACTAACACTACACTCTACCACTTTGCATGTGATTAAAATAAGCAAAATAAGAGCCTTGTGAAGCTCTTCTTGACCGGCCATATTGTCTTTATAAGGGCAATTTGGTTGTTCGTTTCATTTGTTCAATTCTTGCTTGTTTTTTCTACTTCTCTCAAAATGTTTTTTCTACTTCTCTCAAAAACTCATCTTTTCTTTAAAAACTCTCAAATACTAATATTTACTAAGTATTACTAGTGTAGTAATATATTCTAATATTAGTAGTATAATATCTATCTTATTATTTAGTTAATAATAAGGGTAGATTATTTGGTGTCATCTTGGTTTATCTTAAAGGAGGTCTTCTAGTTTGGAGATTATTATTATTCATCCATATTTATAGCTCAAGAACAACAAGAAGGAGTTCTTATTGTGCCCATTTTATTTCCATATCAATGTGAGGAAATTTCTTCTTTTATATAAATGTCTTTATATTTGCATGCATGTTACATAGATCATTAAATACTAAATTAACAAGTAATTTAGTAACTAATTAGAGGAGTCTAATTAACGTCTATGGACTTTCATGTGGTATCAGAGCTAGCTTGTAGCATGCATGTTCCTTTTGGACATTTTTTATTAAAGTTATAAGATAACTAATAAATCAAAAATTTAAGTTAAAATATGATTCTGACAAAATTTTTTGGTGCATGTATACCTACTGACGTAAAAATGTTTGTGGTAAAATTTCGTGATTATAGGGATTGATTTGCTATTTATTTTGATTTTTGGCTTTTAAACCGAGTTAACATGCATTTTATGAGTTAAAAGTTAACTAAAAATAGTTGCATGTTGATTCTGGCCATGAAATTTTAATATGATCTCACATGCATTTCTTAAATATTGTATGTAAAATTTAGTGACTTTTACTTATGTATTGCATGTTTATTGATTTTTATACGATAAAAGTCGATAATATGAGATTATAATGTTCATAAAATTGAAAAGTCCATTTCTGGTCTTGAAATTTTTTTGTACATTTAACATTCTGATGTTGATACTCTTGGTGAAATTTCATAATTTGTTTCACTGTTTTACTATATCTAATGTTTTTATTTGATAAAACCATTAAATACAAAGCTATTTGTTCATAAAATTAATTTAATTTTTTTGAGCAAATGTTTTTTATTTTTATAGTTCCTGGAATTGTTCCAGAATGTACAAAATTTTTGGTTTCAAATTTTATGATGTTTATATTTTATTTTGGTTTTATTTCATAATTGTTATGATTAAACCGTAATATTTAGCAAATAAAATCAAATCGATCTAATTAATGACCAACAAAATTAGTAGGGACTAATTTTGAGTTCTAAAACAGTTTAGTTAATTAGTTTGAATTTAAATGAGATTTAAATGTTGATATTGATTTTTAATGGTTAAAAATCAATAAATCCCGAAAAATCGAGCTACAATGAGCATGAATGTGTTTAGGGCGATTTTGGCATGAATTTTGCAGCAATGTATTTTATTTATGGTTGAATGAATGAATGTCATTTATTTAATAATTTATGCAAATCTTGTACCTAGTATGGCCTAGTTATTTTTAATCGTTATTACCCGTAATGTAAGGGAATAACGGTTTGGTTGTAATGTTATTGCGATCTCGTATCGCCGGTTTGTATAATTTAATAATTTTATTTCATAGAATAAATGTATAATATGAATTTGTATATTTGTAATTATTTTTATGAAGACCGGTGACTCCCTCAAGACGGTGCCATTTTGGAAGGTGTTCCAAATGAAGAGGCAAGGGACCAAGGAATTGGTTTCCGAATTTGTAATTATCTAGTTAATTTGATTAGCTAGGTGGCCATACTAGGGTTTTATCGTTGCTTGGTTGCTTGCTTTATTTCCGCTCATGCCAAAATTGTGACAACCCTCGCGAATGCGGAAATATAAAACATACAAGCATGTGAATTATATAGCGGAAATAGGTAATTTTAAAAACTTTTATACATGCAAGTTAAATAAGACGAGGAGTGTCAAAATATTACAACTAAATGCGGAAAATACAACAAAGAGACGGGGTCTCTTAAAATGTTAGCAAAGTACAAGTGTTTAGCAAAACTAGCTAATATCGTCTAGAGGTGAAACTTCCAGGGACAACGCTCGCTAGCTCACACCCGAACCCAAAATAGTCAAAGCAAAAAGCCATCCAATGCAAGCAACCTGTTCATTCATGAAAACCATGAACGCCACAGTCAGTGGGGAGTAACTCCAGGTTCTCCCAGCCATATCACATCAAACGTACATATAAGGAAATACAAAAGTAAAATCATGCATATATAGATATACATGTGAGATACTATAAGGATAGATAGGCAATTCGATAAATAATGATAAGAGCATATGGAATACAAATCCGAATCCATCATGTTATTCAGAGACTCGGGGAAGACACTCTTAGGCAACCGAATACGCTCACTAGGGCTTGCATCTCACCGTTAGCGGTATAAGATTGATAAGATTGAGACTCGACATACAAACCAAGTCAAGTCATGCGATGATCACATTAAAACCAACATA